>SJXQ01002749.1:53363-148932 GCA_006408695.1 Aepyceros melampus
CCCATCACTTCATGGGAAATAGATGGGGAAACAGTAGAAACAGTGTCAGACTTTGTTTTTTTGGGCTCCAAAATCACTGCAGATGGTGACTGCAGCCATGAAATTAAAAGGCGCTTACTCCTTGGAAGAAAAGTTATGACCAACCTAGATAGTATATTCAAAAGCAGAGACATTACTTTGCCGACTAAGGTCCGTCTAGTCAAGGCTATGGTTTTTCCTGTGGTCATGTATGGATGTGAGAGTTGGACTGTGAAGAAGGCTGAGCGCAGAAGAATTGATGCTTTTGAACTGTGGTGTTGGAGAAGACTCTTGAGAGTCCCTTGGAGTGCAAGGAGATCCAACCAGTCCATTCTGAAGGAGATCAACCCTGGGATTTCTTTGGAAGGAATGATGCTAAAACTGAAGCTCCAGTACTTTGGCCACCTCATGTGAAGAGCTGACTCATTGGAAAAGACCCTGATGCTGGGAGGGATTGGGAGCAGGAGGAGAAGGGGACGACAGAGGATGAGATGGCTGGATGGCATCACGGACTCAATGGACGTGAGTCTGAGTGAACTCCGGGAGTTGGTGATGGACAGAGAGGCCTGGCGTGCTGCGATTCATGGGGTCGCAAAGAGTCGGACATGACTGAGTGACTGAACGGAACGGATGCTTGTATGTATTCATATGTATGTAGGTTTTTTAGAGGATATATGGCACTGGTACGGAGGAGGCAATGGCACCTCACTCTAGTATTCTTGCCTGGAAAATCCCATGAACGAAGGAGCCTGATAGGCTGCAGTGCATGGGGTCACTAAGAGTCCAGGACGACTGAGCAACTTCACTTTCACTTTTCACTTTAATGCATTGGAGAAGGAAATGGCAACCCACTCCATCGCTCTTGCCTGGAGAATCCCAGGGATGGCAGAGCCTGGTGGGCTGCCGTCTATGGGGTCGCACAGAGTTGGACATGACTGAAGCGACTTAGCAGCAGCAGCAGCAGCATGGCACTGATAATTGATGGAAAATGTTCGTTATGAAACTTTATTTTCTTATTTTCTTAACAATACCACCAAAGTGAGAAAATATAAAATTTAAAAGGATCTTCATTTTTAAAACAGATGGGAAAAACACTCTCTGGGGAAGTACAGCCAGACTGATGTTTTGTCTGCATCAACTTCTCTGCAGACTATCTGGCATTCCTTGACAAGCTTGGCACACTTCCCTTACTTGTTGAACATCAATATCTATGGGCAACTGCATATATATTCTCATAAGGGTAAAGGCTATGTCAAACAATCACCAATAAATATGTGTGTGTAATTATTTCTATGTGCTGTATACCAGCTGCCTTATTTTCCTAAATACTAAGCTGTCTCAGAAATACAGATTCTTTTGATGCCCCATCCATAGAGAATACTTAATATAGACTTTTCATGGCACTGTAGAATTTGTCCATATACATAATTGAAATTCTATATGTCTCTACCACAGTTATTTTCATAAAACTAGCTGTCAGCTTTCAGGAGACAATTTTCTCCTGAAATTCTAAATCTTCATTTCTTCTGTAATGATACCTTTTTATTCAGAAATGAAGCTTTCCCTTTTAGAAATATCACCTAAAATCTGTGTGAAGTTTTTAAGGAAATATTTATTACATTGATTTAGAATAGAGTGGTATTTTTTACTTCAGATGAGTTAGCTCTTCACTAACTTAATAGTAATGCCCAAGCTCAGATAACCTGATTACAATACAATTCATTTATATATATGCACACACTTAAAAAAAAAAGTATACCATAAAGTTGAACTTTTACCTTATGTCATATATAAAAATTAACTCAAAATGGATCAAAGAGCTGAACTATAAAATTCTTAGAAGGAAACATGGAGGAAAGCTTCATGACATTTCATGTGGCTGTGATTTCTTGAATATGACACCAAAGGCAGAGGGGAAAAGTAAATTTAGAAAACTGGACTGTATCAAAATTAAAATCTGTACACTAAAGGACACAATCAACAGACTGAAAATGCAATGTATAGAAAGGGAGAAAATATTTGCAAATTATATATCTGAGAAGGGGTTAATATTCAGATTATATATAAAGAATAACAACTCAACAACAATAATAAAAAGATTTAATAATGGATAAAGGACTTACTTCAGTAGACATTTCTCCAGGGAAGGTATAGAAATGTCCAACAAGCATATGAAAGGTGCTCAACGTTGCCAGTCGTTAGGAAAATGCAAATCAAAACCGTAATCAGAGGTCACCTCACACCCATTAGAATGGCTGCTATCACAGACATAAGCACAAAAGGGAGGCACGTATTGGGAAGGATGTGAAGAAACTGGAAGCTTTGTGTACTCTTGGTGTAAATTAAAATGGTGCAGCTGCTATGGAAAACAGTACGACAGTTCCTCTGAAAATTAAAAATAGAATTACTTTATGATCCAGCAATTTCCCTTCTGGGTATAGAGCCAAAAGAACTAAAAGCAGAGTCTCAAAGACGTACTTGTGTGCTCGTGTTCATAGCAGCATTATTCACAATAGCCAGAAAGATGAAGCAATCAGTTGTCCACTGATGGATGAATAAAATATGGTATGTATATGTACAATGGAATATTATTCATCATTGGAAAGGAAGGAATTCTAACATATGCTACAACATGAATGAACCTTGAAGACATTATACTAAAGAAACATCAGTAAAGCAGTAAATACTGTAGGATTCCTCTTAAGTGAAGAACCTAGGGCAGTCAAACTCCTAGAAACAGAAAATAGGATGGTGGTTTAACCAAGAATGAGAGAGAGGGGATGGAGGAGTTGTTGTTTAAGGGATATATATTTTCACTTTTGCAAGATGAAGAAGTTTTGGAAATATGTTTCACAAGAATGTGAATATAGTTAACTCTACTGAACTATAAAATGGCAACCCACTCCAGTATTCTTGCCTGGAGAATCCCAGAGACAGAGGAGCCTGGTGGGCTGCCGTCTCTGGGGTCACACAGAGTCGGACATGACTGAAGCGACTTAGCAGCAGCAGCAGCAACTGAACTATAAAAATAGATAAGATGGTAGTCATTCTGCTATTTTACCATCATCTAAAAAAAAAAAAAATACACAGAATAACAAAACACAATCGGATATGTTCTTGCCTGGAGAATCCCAGGGACAGGGGAGCCTGGTGGGCTGCCATCTATGGGGTTGCACAGAGTCGGACACGACTGAAGTGACTTAATCAGATATGCCAATGCAAAATGCTTTCCAAGCCAGTGATAACCTCTGCCTATAATCACTGCTATATAGAAAGGGGACAAGCTGTGCTAGGCATTTTGAAGATGAGATATGACATATTTGTGGGGAAAGACTGTCACACCTAAGGTTAGTCAAACTAGAGTTGACCATGTTAAGTATTGTTATGTTGGGCCAAGATCGTTAAGTGTTCTGGTCCTGAGTTCTCTCATATGTAAATGACAAATATAACAAGCTTTATATGATTTTTTGAAGATCAGTTGATATATGTGAGTTTGTTCCAGTCTGAAAGAAAGAAAATACTAATATATTGTTGTTTTACTATCATTATCACTGTTCTTCAAATAGAAATGCTTTTGCTTCAAGTCAAAATTATTTTGAACTTTGGAAAATAGTTAACATGCCAGAGCTTATATTTAATAAATAGAATTTTAAGCCTAAGTTATTAAACTGATAAATTACTAATGAGTTTCAAATGGTCTAAAGTATTAGATAACTTCCTTAAATAAGAGTTTCTTTCTCTATAATCAAATCAACAAGACTTGTAGAATTCAAAGTGTAAAGAGTTTCACATTTAGTTATGCACAAAGAATTAACTAAAGATAATTGGAAATGTTATAAGTTTAAAACTAAAGCATATTTTAAATTATAAAAATGGTAATGATAATCTACACATTGAACAAGAAAAAAAAAGTTGCTTCCATGTTAGCAAATGTTCATAACTCCATGGGCTTTCTTTCCTCCCTACTGCTGTAAAACAACTGGGAACAACAGTCATCCTCTTCCAGTAGAATTCTCACTAATCTTTGGAATATCTTTTATTTGGTTCTTTTATAAAACATAGTATTTAATTACTGCTGATATGGTATTTTTATCACTTAGAAATATTTATTGGTTCTACACTGTGGAGTCCCTAAGACAAGTTATATCTGCAAACAGATAATGGGTAATGTACATGCATCCTCTAGGTTGGAAGTAGGATAAGGGTTATATCTTTCCTTTAAATGTCAAAGATTGTTCATTTCTTTATCCTAACTGATGAAAATAAGAATGTGAAAAAGATCAAAATCACTCAAAATGATTTAAAAGCAATGCTTTTAAAAAATGTTACTTTTTCCACACTGGCTTTCTATGTAGTTCTTATATAAGATCTCTCCTCTGTGTACATCTAATTCACTTTGACCAAGATGCCTTGAGCAAAAAAAAAAAAAAAAAAAAATTAATTTAATTAACATGTTATTTGGCTTTGAATGCTGAACATATGGTTTTAGATGGCTGACAAGATGACAAGACACTTTACAGAGGTTGAAACAGCTACACCTTTAAATCACAGAGTAACTGGTGTACTTGCTCATGGCCACATCTGTAAGCAAAAATGTAAACATCTGAAACATAAAGGTGACATTCTTGAAACAGAAAACTTCTTTCACGGGAAACATACACTTTCTTAGGTTAATACTGAGGCATCTTTGATTACTACCAGACCATGTTGCGGGAGAAAGTGAGGTTGTCAAGCCAAGCCTTTGTTTACAGAGCATAATCTAATTACCTAAGGATCACGGTGGGAAAATAGGCCAGAAACTGACTTGACATCAATGCTCTTTTAGTATTTCAGACGATCTCTTTTACATTCAGCCTTGAAGTGTGTGACTTGATCAAAAATGTTTTTGCAGAGTAGCACAGAAATCAAGCTTTCCCCTTCTACGAAGTATGTGTACACATACACAGTGTATTCAAAAATAAAATTGCTACTTCCTACATGGTTTTCTAAGACATACTCATTATGTATGTGAGCCTCTGAATTCTAGCATAGTCTCGGCATCAGGAAGACTTCTCAAAGCCAGTATGAAGATTAAGTACACCATACTTGTTTTATATGAATTGTATATAAATTGCCATCATTTCATAAAGTTCTCGTCTACCTTGGGCACATTTGTGTAGGGGGCCAAAAAAATAGGTTGACATTGTGAAGTTCCATTTTTAGGGAAAAGACCAAGGACATGGCTTTAAGATTTGACATATGTTCAGAGTTCCAACAATATTGTTTTCATTATAGTTAGCTTAACTAAGTATTAGTGGTCTTTCTATCAAAGAAATTAGTCCTCATGTGAATGGCCTATAAATAAAATTGTTATACAGTGGAATAATAGGAGCATGTAATAAAATGTGATTTCCAGCCAAACAAACATATGACATTAAAAATTAAAAAAAGGAAAATGTTCATGATATGAGTCCCATGTGGGATGATTGAAGTCATCCACTAACATGTCTGGATTCCATCCATTTAGGAGCATAAGATCCTTTCAGGCAGGGGACAGCTCTTACTGTCTGGGAGTGTTACAAGTGAGAAGATACTATTTCCTGTGGGGAACAAAAAGGGTGGGACAAAGTTTTCAGCAGTTCCAACAATTTTGTTTAACACGTTTTATTGGATAATGGCATACTAAGATTCATGGAATAGACAGTATTAGCAATTATAGCATTCATTTATCTCAAAGTAATGGTGCCTCTATTATGTATGAAGTTACCATACAAAACCCTTCATGGTTTTAGTTGTCGGCATCAGACTTCATGTTAATTTCATACATTCACTTATAGTTTCATTCATTCACCTAAAACCTATATCAAACACCCATCAATAAAAGTCTGCTAATAAATAAAAATGCAGGACTTTATGTATCTCTATTAAAACAGTCCATTCTTTCATATAATCCTAGTAAAAATCCTTTTTTCTGTACCCCAGAGCATTCCTAGTCTTCTGTGAAAGTGTAAAGTACTAAAATAATGAACTTTATCTCCATCAAATAATCCATTCGAACTTTTTATGAATTTTCAGGTCAGTTAAATGCCAGTTGAATGTAAGAGAAAAAATTTTTTAATTTTAACACCTTAAGACTGTCTGGGTTCAGAGAAAATGCCAATAAAAAACTAAAGCTGTTAACTAAGTACTTTGATAATCAAGGAAATTAAAGCCTCAGTTCAGTTCAGTTCAGTTCAGTCGCGCAGTCGTGTCCGACTCCCTGCGACCCCATGAATCGCTGCACGCCAGGCCTCCCTGTCCATCACCAACTCCCGGAGTTCACTCAGACTCACGTCCATCGAGTCTGAGATGCCATCCAGCCATCTCATCCTCGGTCGTCCCTTTCTCCTCCTGCCCCCAATCCCTCCCAGCATCAGGGTCTTTTCCAATGAGTCAACTCTTCGCATAAGGTGCCCAAAGTACTGGAGCTTCAGTTTTAGCATCATTCCTTCCAAAGAAATCCCAGGGTTGATCTCCTTCAGAATGGACTGGTTGGATCTCCTTGCAGTCCAAGGGACTCTCAAGAGTCTTCTTTCAGTTCAGTTCAGTCGCGCAGTCGTGTCCGACTCTTTGCGACCCCATGAATCGCAGCACGCCAGGCCTCCCTGTCCATCACCAACTCCCGGAGTTCACTCAGACTCACGTCCATTGAGTCTGTGATGCCATCCAGCCATCTCATCCTCGGTCGTCCCTTTCTCCTCCTGCCCCCAATCCCTCCCAGCATCAGGGTCTTTTCCAATGAGTCAACTCTTCGCATAAGGTGCCCAAAGTACTGGAGCTTCAGTTTTAGCATCATTCCTTCCAAAGAAATCCCAGGGTTGATCTCCTTCAGAATGGACTGGTTGGATCTCCTTGCAGTCCAAGGGACTCTCAAGAGTCTTCTCCAACACCACAGTTCAAAAGCATCAGTTCTTCTGCGCTCAGCCTTCTTTACAGTCCAACTCTCACATCCATACATGACCAGAGGAAAAACCATAGCCTTGACTAGACGGACCTTAGTCGGCAAAGTAATGTCTCTGCTTTTGAATATACTATCTAGGTTGGTCATAACTTTTCTTCCAAGGAGTAAGCGCCTTTTAATTTCATGGCTGCAGTCACCATCTGCACACAAAAAGTCAGATCAGCACAAACGAATATGCACACTTGTTGAAAATCCCCTACTACATACTGAGGTTGAGAAATCTTTGAGTACACTATTGTACCAACTCAATCATCAGCAGAATAAAACATGGATTCCATATACTTCAAATTTCATTGTTTAAATGTTTTCTACTTTCTTTTCAGTACAACAGAAAATTACCTCTTTTTTTCAGGTAACATTATTTGCTGGATCATATTGACCAAACTGGGCTTTGCTGGTGGCTCAGACAGTAAAGAATTCACCTGCAAAGCAGGAGACCAGGGTTCGATCCCTAGGTTGGGAGAAGGAAATGGCAATCCACTCCAGTATCTTGCCTGGAGAATTCCACGGACAGAGGAGCCTGGCAGCCTACAATCCATGGGGTCGCAGAGTCAGACATGACTAAGCGACTAAAATTTTCATTTTTCACTTTCACTTGACTAAACAATGGCCCTTAACAAAGGTTCAGAACCTCTGTGTGGGAGGATAAAAGTGGTAGGGAGAAGTTTCCAATGGTTCACAAAGATTTTGTCAACACATTTTACTGGGTAATATGATATTAAGCTTCATGACAGAGGCAGTATTAGTAATTACAACATGTGGCATTATGTCAGAGCAGCAGTGATGTCTTCATTTTGAATAAAGAGTTATATCAGTTATCTTACTGCTGGGTCCAGTTTGATCATACTTTCTACTATTCTTAGCTCTGTTGTCTCTCTCCTCTCTGGTTTTCGTCTGTTCTTTTCTTCAGTTTTCAGTTTAGACTTCTCTTTCTCCAGGAAGCTTTCTGGGAGTGAGCTGGACCTCCCCTGGTTTTTCTCCTGACTCCCTATATTACGGCTCTTTTGTTTCCCCTATATTATAACTCCTTGTAGAATAGTCTGCCCGTCTGCTTGGCCACTCCCTTCCCAGTGTACGTGCTACTAGGGCAGAGCTATTTCATTTACCACCTTATCCTCAGCATCTGTGCTTCCCTTGTGGCTCAGTGGTAAAGAATCTCCCTGTGATGCAAGAAACAGCCACCCACTCTAGTACTGTTGCCTGGAGAATTCCATGGGCAGAGGAGCTGGTGTGCTGCAGTCCACAAGGTTGCAAAGAGTCGGATACAACCGAGCAGCTACATAGTGTGTGCCCCAGCGCCTAGCAGAGTCCCTGGCAAATAACAACTGCCCAACATACATGTACTGAATAAATAAAATAATGAGTGAGTGAAAAATCAATGAGTAAGTAGATGAATAATAATTTGAAGACCTGGCTTCTGAACTTGCCATTAACTGTATGGTTTTGGGCAGAGCAACCACATTTCTCTGTCTTAGTTTCCACAAGGTCAGAAGGAGAGATGTAGGTATGGGCAAGATGACTTCTAAAAACTTTATGGATCTCAGTGTATACGGTTCTATGATGAACACTTCATAATCATCATTTCCTCAGAGTACCATTTCATTTGCCTGAGTAAAACCAAAATACTTCGTAAGCCATGCTAAGGAAGAATTGCTTCCATGAACAAGTTGTAACTAATAACCTAAATACAGAGCATTTGTTTAGCCTTTGAGAAAGTCTTGAATTGTCGCAGACTTTGTACATACCATCTGTTGTATAGTGTTCAGACTATCACAGAAAATCAAATGGGAGACCATAAAGTAAAATAAGGCCTTATTTTACCTATATCAGCACAAAGAACAATATAAACCTTATAGTCTTTAAATTTTTCATTTAGCCATTTAAACAACAAGCTTAATAGAAAATAAGACAAAGTATGGAAATAAACATATAATCTTGCTACCGCTATTTAAATAAATGTTTTGACCATTTTCTATATGAATTCAACCAGAAACTAACCAGAGAAGAGAAAGAAGAGAAGAATATGGCAGACATTATCTTGGGTAGAGTGAATGACCTGGAGATGTTCAAATCTCTGTAGATATACAGTCAAGGATTGTCCCAGGAAATGTGTACCTCAAGAGAAATTTCTTTAATGATCTTTTTTATTTTTCTGTCTTAACGTCTCTGGCCTTGGCCCAGCCAAAGAGACTGTCAGATAATAATAGTTAGCACTCATTCAGAGTTTGCTATGTGTAGGCACTGTGATAGTGCACAGGTTAGGCCCGGGTAACAGATTAGGTAAAAATGTTTACAGATTAAGTAACTGGAAAATAAATGGGAGTACTGAGATTTGAATCTGGGCTATACGAATGAAGACCAAGCATGTTGTTACTATGCATTGTCTCTGTGACCTAGTTGGTCTGCTGATATTTCCAGCATAGAACCTACTTCCTGGCACGTAGTAACTGCTCAGTTTATGTTTGCTGAATTAATGTGAGTAAAAGATTGAATAGATAGAGGTCCAGAAGTGTCTGGGGAAATCAGAAATGTGAAGCTAACTTGGAGAGTTGGTCACAATAGCAGTGGAATTCCCTTTGTTAAAGGAGTACTGGGGCTTCCCTGGAGGTCCAATGGTTAAGACTCTGTGCTTTACACCAGGGGCATGGCTGTGATCCATGGTCAGGGAAGTTCCACGTGCCCTGAGGTGTGTCAAAAAAAAGGAAGAAAGAAAAGAAAAGCACTATCCTGGGATACAGAGAAAGAATTTGTCCCAAAAATATATGTGTGATTCACAATATGTGTGTGTGTATGTGGGTGTGTGTTTACTTGTGTTAGCATATATAATACTTTTAAAATGATAAAGTCTAAACTTAAAAGTGAGATTTAGGTATTATATTCCAATTTATAGCCATACTATAATGTGACAGAATATAAACTCCTGACAAGGAAGGATTATAATGGAAATCTTGGCAGTTCCTCAAGTACGCCTCTAGAATGCATCATAATATTTTAACTCTTCATAGTTAGGCCTGGAATGAAGTTAAGTTACAGCATTTTCTCTAAAGGCATTTAATCCAATCTTTATGATTGAGTCTGTTTATTTGGTCATTTTGAAGTGACTACTGGAATTTTCCTTACTCGTCAGACACTGATCAATGGATTTGAAAATGACCCATTAACTGGGACAAAAAAAGGACCACAACATTTCCACTATTATTAGCTATTTGTCAAACAATGACTCCAAATGGGAAAAGACAATTAATATAGTCTGAAATATGGAGGTCCTAGTTAAAAAATATATGGAAAAAGAAATACTAGATTCTGTAGCATACTACACTGGCAGTTGTATGTTTGTGTGGTTTTCATGATGCAGTTGTGAAAGAATCACTGCTGGAAGACATTTACACACAGATGTATATCTCATATGTCTTTCTGGACCATAAGATCAGCAACATGATTAAATGAGTGAATTGTACTTTGGAAATAGACTAAAAAATAGAACTTCATTTCATTCATTCATTCATTCATTCATTTAGATTCAGATGTTTAAAGAGAGCTTATCTTTAATATCATATTACAGTTGCAGAATTATAGGGTAAAAAGGACAGATCAAGTTACAACTTGGAAGGATTTGAAGACATCCGGTAGAGAAAATCAGCATCTCAGGATGTTTTAGACTCTCAACTTCTGGAGTCCTAAAGGAACTTCAGCCATTCAGAACCACAGTTGTTGAAAGAATCAGCTCTACTGAGGCATGGAATAGACAATGATAAATTTGCGAAGGATGGTTTTCAGATTTTGATGACTGTAAACTTGTATTTTATTGCATTTTAACTCAGAGCAAGGGAATTTTTACCTTAATTACTCACTGAATTTGACAATGATTTTAATCAAATTGGAGGCATCTCTATGGTGAATCATTACTTATAACTGGAGTTTCTGGATTGTGCCTTTGTTCTGGTAAGCTGTGTTGAGCTACCTGTGTCAATGTGAAATAGGAAAAAGAGTAAGGAGAGAATTTGTGTCCTAGGATAGAACCAGGCTTAGAGTTGATTTGATTAGTATAAAGTTTGACCCATTTCAGCACCTTATCATGACAGAATCTAAACTGCATACTCTGGACTGAGGTGGATAAACAAAAGAGGAATTAGGGCTTGATGAGGTTAGAAACTAAACTACCGTGAGGGACTCTCCTCTGTGTGTGCACGGTGGGGAGTTCCAGGCAGCTGGAGGTGAGGGTGAGCAGCAAGCCATACCTCTGGTTTATTTTAGGTTTAATGGGTAAGAAGTGAAGCTGCTGAAGAATGTTAACAGAAAACTGTTTTTCACTCCTTGTTCTTTAGGCTCCCCAGGTGGTGCAGTGGTAAAGAATCAACCTGCTGTTGCAGGAGATGCCAGAGACTTGAGTTTGATCCCTGGGTCGGGAAGATTCCCTGGAGGAGGGAAAGGCAACCCACTCCAGTATTTTTGCCTGGGAAATCCCATGGACAGAGGAGCCTGACAGGCTATAGTTCATGGGGTGGCAAAGAGTTAGACACAACTGATCACCAGCAAGCCATTCTCTAAAAAACTTCCACTAAAATAGCAGGCCTGGCTGCTTGCCTCATCTGTTACTTATCCTTGAGAGAGAATTGGCAGATAGAGCCTGTGGTCCCTACTCTCAATTGAGTAGAACTATCCAAAGGCTGCAATGAGAGGTGATGAGAGGCGGGAATCCTATTCTCTAGGTCCAAATGTTCCTATAGGCTGGCCCAAGGTTCAGACTTGAAATGAATAAGGAAGATCCTTTCATCAGTTGACCTAAAGTCATGTTACCCAATTGTCTTTATCAGCAATACAGTTGACCTTTTCATCTCCATCTGGGTCTGATTTCTCAAATGTATCTGAACATGAACAGGGAGGCAAAGGGTATTATTTACTGCTTCCTGAACATCAGCACATCTCCCCACGCGTCCTGCATTGTTGCCCCAGTTTGGAGGGATCTTTCTTTAGATGCTAGCTTGTTCACACTGTTTGCTCACAAGCCTCCTGAAGCTAAAGCTTGGGGAGAGATCTGATCAACTGTTAATTACTTATTCTCAATTTCTATTTCTTTGATAAAGTAATCTAAGGAAAGAATCAATAGGTTAGGCAAGGCTTTGTGTGATCCAAAGATTTGAAAGGTATGAGCTGGAGATACAATATAACTTTGCTAAAGTGACAAGAACAAAAGGAGTCTCCTGCAGAGAACTCTTTATGCCAATGCATCCTGTGGTTGCCACAGCTTGGATTGCCAGACACTAGAACTCCCTCCTTTTATGACAAACAAATGCCTAGCTTATGAGTAGATTTAATTTTCATTTTCCATCAAAATAAAGGATTAGTGTTTAGGATTAGTAGAAAATCCAAAAACTTAAGTTTAGAACCCTAGGTCCATCATGTCCTGAATGTCAGCACAGGAAATCATTTTCTCTGAACCTGCTTTCTCTCTGGCAGGACTACCCTGTTTATTAAATGAGACATTTTAAAAAACACCTAAAACTATGTCAGGTATAAGATTAATTATTCAATAATTGTTTTTGCTAATATTGGTAATGGCTTGTTAAGGAAAAGCAGATTTTTGAGATAATATGTCCCATGATAGTCAGTGAATATTTTTATTAAAATACAGTTACTGTACATTATATAAGTGATAGTTGTATTATATGGACTCCCCTGGTGGCTAGTGGTAAAGAATCTGCCTGAATGCAGGAGACCTGAATTCAATCCCTGGGTTGAGAAGATCTCCTGGAGGAGGGTATGGCAACCACTGTAGTACCCTTGCCTAGAGAATCCCATGGACAGAGGAGCCTGGCAGGCTGTAGTCCATGGGGTCACACAGGGTCGAGCACAACCGAAGTGACTAAGCAGCAGCAGCAGCAGGTGTAAGATATAGTTATCCACAGTTTTTAAAGGTTATATTCCATTTATGTTGTTTTAGTTGCTGAGTCATGTCTGCCTCTTTGTGACCCCAGGGACAATAGCCCACCGGGCTCCTCTGTCCATGAGTTTCCCAGAAAGAAAACTGGAGTGTGTTGCCATTTCCTTCTCCAGGGGATCTTCCTGACTCAGGGATTGAACCTGGGTCTCCTGCACTGACAAGCAGATTCTTTACTACTGAGCCACCTGGACAGCCCATATTCTTTTTATAGTTACTATAAAATAGTGGCTATATTCCTCATGTTGTACAACATATCCTTGGAGCTTACTTTATACCTAACAGTGTCAGTGACATATCGCCACTTGCCATCTACCTCTATAAGGATTAAATCATGTGCTGCTGCAGCTGCTGACCTTCAATACCCCCTGAAAGAAGCTCAGGATGGAGATCAAGAATGAGGCACCCTGTATTCTTGGAAAAACAGGCAGTGCAGGTTTTCAAATCGTTAGATATTTTCAGGAGAAGACTTTATGAGCCCAATTTTTGAATCTCTTCACATCTCAAAAAGCACTAAAATCCTCCATGGACATCTGCTCCTCATGACTGGCAGAAAACTTCACGAGATTAGCAGAGACCTCTGCAAAAAATATGTGCTAGATTTCACGTACTCCCCCTTCACCAAAATTACATATATATTGACGAACCCTCCATCTCCTGGGAGTAGGTTCTCAGAGCTATCTGAAATGCTGCCATCATTTGCCCCCAATAAAACTTAACTCAAATTGTGCTTCTTTTTCAGTGGACAATTGTATGTGCCTCTTACTGCCCTATATTGCTCTGCCCTCTCCCTCTCTCCACTGGTAACTTCTAAAGGTGTGTTCTCTGTATCTGTGAATCTGCTTCTTTCTTGTTATATTCACTGGTTTGTTGTATTTAGATTCTACCTATAAGTGATATCTTATAGTATCTGTCTTCTGTCTGGGTGGTTAGTATTAATTCCTTTTAGTTCAGGCTTTGCCCCTGAAGAATGAGGAATAGATTCCAAACTAAAGAAGTTTTGGTTTATTTTTACATAGAAAAGTGCAATGTAAAAATCTTATAAAGAAACATCTGTCAAGTGAAATTCGTATGTCTCTTTACTAGGGAAAGTTCTCATTTGTGCTCTGTTATTTATGGTGCAGGTTTAAGATCATGATGGGTGGCCCAGCTGTTCCTCCTGTGCATTAGGAATGTCAGGCACTGCCTGTTTCTTAAATCCAAAAGCAATAGCCCTCTCCCTTACGATCCAGTTCAGAAGATGTTGTTAGAGTCAGTTGGACCAAAAGTTGAGTAGGGTCATAAACCAAAGCTAGGCTTTGCTGCTTCCAGTTTGCATGCTTTCTGTGGTTTATAACATGATTGGTTACCATGAAAACTCAATATAACCAGCTCATGGCATCTGGGTTAAAATGTATGCAAAAATATAAACACTGGCAGGAGCCTCAGCTGAGGAGAGGCACCATGTTTATTCAAGAGTAGGGCATGATAGTAATCCAGCTCCTGGCATATGATTTATTTCTTAAGGCCAAAAATCAAATGACCCACGTTAGAAGTCTTTTATGAAAGCCTCAGGCATGTAGTGCTTATTTGATTTTTAGGAGAAATCACAAGAAATAGTGAGTCAAGGGGGAAAGGGTTGAGAGGGTTAAAAAAAAACTTGTTAACATGAAATCAATTTCAGAGATTTTTTTAATCTTTGAAAAAGTGATATTGCTGGACTAAATGATAGTCTGTCTATAAAGAAAACACTCTACCACTTCTCAAAGTATTTCTTAATATGCATCTAAAGTTTCATTGTTAAAGAGTCAAATTTTCCAAATCAGAGAAAATATTACTTCATGGTTCCCAAGTTTCCAATCACTTAACATATGAAACATTGAAGTTTAAGAGTCAAATGCTCCAAGCAAAAAGCATCTGTTTGATGTCGGCGAGGTCTCTGACAAATTCAGTGTTAAAAGACTCTTTGAGCTGCTCTTTGAAAATATATCACTTTATAATAAATCTCTGGGTTCTGACACACTCAGTGATGAGGTTTGCTTTATAGACTTAGGCAGGAGGATCTGTTTCCTACACCTGGCTCTCCGTGAGATGAGAGTGACAGGTTTAAAATAAAAATTAACATAAAGGTTTGGGTTTAGGTGCTCACCTAAGTACCTTTTCTTTACGTTCAGAATGTACATTCTCAGAAGAAGACACTGAACTGTAAAAGCTGCAAGAAACTAAGTCTGCAGAAATATTAATTATGAACAGCTGCTAAGGCTGTGTCATCATGGCTCATGGATTTTGAGATGGTTGGTACCATTATTTCAGCCACTGTAGGGACTGGTTGATTTGCACAATTCATTCCATGTAGAATGTTCTCTTTTGCAGTTGCTTCAGAGCATGAATGCTTTAGTGAAAATGGATATCTTTCTTGACATATAGGAGTGTGGGTTGCCATTTCTTCTCCAGGGGATCTTCCCAACCCAGGGATTGAACCCAGGTCTCCTGCATTGCAGGCAGACGCTTTACCCTCTGAGCCACCAGGGAAACCCCATGATAAATTAGACACTTAAAATTTGTTGTTGCTTAGTTGCTAAAGTCGTGTCTGACTCTTTCGTAACCCCATGCACTGTAGCCCACCAGGCTCCTCTGTCCGTGGGATTTCCCAGGCAAAATACTGGAATGGGCTGCTATTTCCTTTTCCAGGGGATCTTCCCAACCCAGGAACTGAACCCATGTCTCCTATGTTGCAAGTTAATTCTTTACCACTGAGCCACCAGGAAAGTCCCCATCTAAAAGTAGCACACATCTTTTTAAAAATTGCATTATATGTTCACTCTATAACCTTTACATATCACAGATAAACATAAGGAAATGAATTCCACCATCTAGAAATAACCACTTTTGGCATACACTGATTTCTCTTATACATACAGATTCACAAAGACACAAAAATGTGTATTAGTACATGTATGTCTTTAAATAAATAGCATGGAGTCCTTCACATACTGCTCAAGGTATTGTTTGTTGGGTTTTTTTTCACATAGTATGTTTACCATTATTCAATCAATCAAACTCTCTCTCTCTTCCTCTCCTACTTTCTGTGGTGTATGTGTTTATATTCATTTTAATGATTACATAATGTTCCATTATATAGATAGGTACCATCTCTTTATATAAGAGGCCAGACCTGTCTTCTGTGCACTGCTTTCAGCAACTAAAATATAAACTACAATAGAAATTAACATAGTATTGTAAATCAACTACACTTTACTAAAATAAATTATTTTTAAAAACCTAATAAGTCAGCAACTCGTGACACAGTGCATGAGCCAGACTGGGCTAGAAGCTGATGCTGGACATTTTACTTTTGAATGTTAAATAGAAACAATTAAATCTTAAAAATGAAACCATCACCCACCCAAGTGACTGGATGATTACCAACACTTTTGTAGATACTCAAGCTTCTCACCTCGTTCGTTTGCTTGCCCTCCCACCAGAAGAAACCACTATGACATTTCAGGGTTTCTGTCTATCTTCTCTTCCTTTTTAAGAACAAACTACGAGGAATTCCCTGGCAGAGCACCGGTTAGGACTCTGCACTTCCACAGCAGAGGGCACAGGTTCGGTTTCTGGCTGGGGATCCTGCATGTCATTGGGAATGGCCAAAAATTTAAAAAACAAAGAAGCCAAACTACATATACACACGCACACACACACCTGTGCACAGGTGGGTACAGGATGTGGTCTATTTTCTCTGCTATTTGGCCTTTATAAAAATAAGATCATCTTGTCTGTGGCTTTCTTTATCACTTAGCTTTATGAATGTTTTTAGGATTTATCCATATTATTGAATATAATTCATTCCTTAGATAATATTCTACCGTGTTAAATATCTCTATTTAACCATTCTAATGTTGATGGGCATTTGTGTTGGGAATATGTGTGGGTGTGTGTGTTGCTCTTAGAAATACCACTGACATGAATATTCTTGTGTGTGTGTCCTGTCATAGGAGCAAAAGTATCCAGGAATGAAAACACTGGATCATAGATTATGCTAATATTTAGCCATACAATAAAATGTCAAATTATTTTCCAAAGTGGATTATGCCACTTATTCTCTCACCCAGAGTACACAAAAGTGCATGAACGTACTAATTGTTCCATATTCTTACCTATACTGGATCTTTTCTAGTTTTTTCCTTTCAGCTCCTCTTGTACGAGCAGAGAGGCATGGTGCTGTGTTTAAATCAGCATTCCTCCCATGGCTGGTGGAGGTGAGCACCTAGTCATGTGTTGATTAGATATTTGGACTTTTTTCTTTTGTAAAGTGTATGCTCACATCTTTCGTTCATTTTCCACTGGCTTTTTTCTTTGTTTCATTTCACTGCAGGAATTTTAAATAGCACATTCTGAGTCTGTTGTTGTTGAATTAGTGAGTGGCTGATGCTTTCTTCCATTTTCTGTCCTGCCATTTCACTCTCTGTGTGATGCCTTTTAAGGCTTCCCTGGTGACTCAGAAAAGAATCTGCCTGCAATGCGGGAGATGTGGGTTTGATCCCTGGCTGGGGAAAATCTCTGGAGAAGGGAATGGCTACCCACTCCAGTATTTTTGCCTGGAGAACTCCATGGATAGAGGAGCCTGGTGGGCTACAGTCCATGGGGTTGCAAGTCTTTTGAAGAGTAGAAACTCTGACTTTAAGTTGGTGCAATTTTTAAATTTTCCCTTTTATGGCTAATACTTTTCGTGTAGTATCAATTGCATTTAAGAAATATTTTTGCCTACTCAAAAGTCATAAATATATTTTCTTATATTTATTACTAGAAGTATACCATAGTTAGATCTGTGTTTTATTTAAAATTGATTTTTTGTATGGTATGATAGGATTTGAGATTCACTTTTTTTTTCCATAAGGTATCCATTTGACATAACACCATCAAGTGAAGTATAACACCCATCAGCTTCTTTCCTACCACTCTGCTCTGTTATCTTTGTTGTCCTCTGCTGATCATACATGTGTGAGTCTGCTTCTTTCCCTCTGTTCCACTGGCCTCTTCTTACATCAGTGCCTCAAAGTACTTTTTAAAGCTTTTTTTTTTTGGTGTGTGTATGTGTGTAGACCATTTTTAAAGTCTTTACTGAATTTGTTATGGTATTACTTTTATGTTTTGGTTTTTTGGCTGTGAGCCATGTGGGATCCTAGCTTCCAGACCAGAGACTGAACCCATACCCCCTGCATTGGAAGGCAAAGTCTTAACTACTGGACCACCAAAGAAGTCCTGCCTCAAAGTGTTAATTATTATCATTTTATAATAGGACTTGAGGTCTGGTAGCATAAGTCTTCCAGCTTTTTATTTCTTATTAAAGAAGAACCTGACTATTACAGGCCCTCTGGATTTCCTTATACATTTTAGAATCAGGTTGTCAATATACACACATAAAAAATGCTAACATTTTGATTGAAATTTTATTGAAACTATAGATCAATTTGGGAAGAAATTATATTACAGTGACTTTTACTATTCATGAACATGTCACATATTATTTATTTAGGATTATTTTCATTTCTCTCAGAAATGTTTTGGTTTGTTTAATTGTTTTTGGTTTTTAATGTAGAGGTAGTATACTTCTTTTATTATATTTATTATATATGCTATTTTTTTGAAGCTGTTGTAAATGTCATTTTAAATTCACTTTTCTATTTGATAACTCGGATCATAAGGAATCTGCCTGCAATGTGGGAGACCTGGATTCAATCCCTGGGTGAGGAAGATTCTCTGGAAAAGGAAATGGCAACCCATCCAGTATTCTTGCCTAGGAAATCCCATGGACAGAAGAGCCTGATGGGCTACAGTCCATGGGGTCACAAGAGGCAGACACAACTGAATGACTAACATTTTCACTCCTGTTTGTTAATTCTACTGTATACCATTTCTTTTATCAACCTGGGATACAGCAAACTTGCTAAATTCACTTATTAATTCTAACAGTTTGGCTATAAATCATTTGGGTTTTCTATGTTGAAAATCATTTTATTGTTGTTCAATCATTCCTGCCTCTGTGACCCCATGGACTGCAGCACACCAGGCCTCCTTGTCCTTAGCCATCTCTCAAAGTTTGCTCAAACTCATGTCCACTGAGTTGGTAATGCCATCCAAACTTATCTAACCTTCTGTCATCCCCTTCTCCCACCTTCAATCTTTCCCAGCATCAGGGTCTCTTCCAGTGAGTCAGTTCTTTGCATCAGGTGGCCAAAGTATCAGAGCTTCAGCTTCCGCATCAGTCCTTCCAATGAGTACTCAGGACTGATTTCCTTTAGGACTGGCTAGTTGCTTTTTTTTTTTGGTGTGTGTATGTGTGTAGACCATTTTTAAAGTCTTTACTGAATTTGTTATGGTATTACTTTTATGTTTTGGTTTTTTGGCTGTGAGCCATGTGGGATCCTAGCTTCCAGACCAGAGACTGAACCCATACCCCCTGCATTGGAAGGCAAAGTCTTAACTACTGGACCACCAAAGAAGTCCTGCCTCAAAGTGTTAATTATTATCATTTTATAATAGGACTTGAGGTCTGGTAGCATAAGTCTTCCAGCTTTTTATTTCTTATTAAAGAAGAACCTGACTATTACAGGCCCTCTGGATTTCCTTATACATTTTAGAATCAGGTTGTCAATATACACACATAAAAAATGCTAACATTTTGATTGAAATTTTATTGAAACTATAGATCAATTTGGGAAGAAATTATATTACAGTGACTTTTACTATTCATGAACATGTCACATATTATTTATTTAGGATTATTTTCATTTCTCTCAGAAATGTTTTGGTTTGTTTAATTGTTTTTGGTTTTTAATGTAGAGGTAGTATACTTCTTTTATTATATTTATTATATATGCTATTTTTTTGAAGCTGTTGTAAATGTCATTTTAAATTCACTTTTCTATTTGATAACTCGGATCATAAGGAATCTGCCTGCAATGTGGGAGACCTGGATTCAATCCCTGGGTGAGGAAGATTCTCTGGAAAAGGAAATGGCAACCCATCCAGTATTCTTGCCTAGGAAATCCCATGGACAGAAGAGCCTGATGGGCTACAGTCCATGGGGTCACAAGAGGCAGACACAACTGAATGACTAACATTTTCACTCCTGTTTGTTAATTCTACTGTATACCATTTGCTTTTATCAACCTGGGATACAGCAAACTTGCTAAATTCACTTATTAATTCTAACAGTTTGGCTATAAATCATTTGGGTTTTCTATGTTGAAAATCATTTTATTGTTGTTCAATCATTCCTGCCTCTGTGACCCCATGGACTGCAGCACACCAGGCCTCCTTGTCCTTAGCCATCTCTCAAAGTTTGCTCAAACTCATGTCCACTGAGTTGGTAATGCCATCCAAACTTATCTAACCTTCTGTCATCCCCTTCTCCCACCTTCAATCTTTCCCAGCATCAGGGTCTCTTCCAGTGAGTCAGTTCTTTGCATCAGGTGGCCAAAGTATCAGAGCTTCAGCTTCCGCATCAGTCCTTCCAATGAGTACTCAGGACTGATTTCCTTTAGGACTGGCTAGTTTGATCTCCTTGCAGTCCAAGGGACTCTCAAGAGTCTTCTCCAACACCACAGTTTGAAAGCATCAATTCTTCAGCACTCAGCCTTCTAAAGGTCCAGCTCTCACATCCATACATAACTGCTGGAACAAAAATCATTTTAGCTCCAAAAAAGTGCAATCGTGTTTCTTCCTAATCCTCATACCTTCCATTTCTTTTTCTTGCCTGTTGTGTAGAGTAGGACCTCTATCCCAAAGTTGAGTAAAAGTAACAAGAGTGGACAACTTTGTTTCCATTCTCATTATCAGGAATCTTTCAACAAATCACAGCTAAATATAATATAGATATTTTGTAGATAGCTTTCATCAGATTAAGGAAGCTTCCTTCTATTCTTAGATTCTGATTGTTTATCATGAATGGATATTGAATTTTATTTTTCTGCAAGGAGATCCAACCAGTCCATTCTAAAGGAGATCAGCCCTGGGTGTTCTTTGGAAAGAATGATGCTAAAGCTGAAACTCCAGTACTTTGGCCACCTTATGCGAAGAGTTGACTCATTGGAAAAGACCTTGATGCTGGGAGGGATTGGAGGCAGGAGGAGAAGGGGACGACAGAGGATGAGATAGATGTCTGGATGGCATCACTGACTCAATGGGTGTGAGTTTGAGTGAACTCCGGGAGTTGGTGATGGACAGGGAGGCCTGGCGTGCTGCGATTCATGGGGTCACAAAGAGTCAGACAAGGCTGAGCAACTGAAATGAACTGAACTGAACTATAAAGATGATAAAAATACAAGAAAATCACATGATTTTCTCCCCTTTTCTCTTCACCTGATATTATAGATCATATTGATTGAGTTTTGAATTTTGAACCCCACTTCATCATGATTCCTTTTATGTATTGTTGGATTTGGTTTGTTATTATTTTGCTTAGAATTTTTCATCTATATTACTAAGATAAATTTGCCTGTAATTTTCCTTTTTGTAATGTTCTTATCAGGTTTTTCTATCAAAGTTTAATTGCATCATAAAATAAGTTAGGAAGTGTTCCTTTATTCCTAGTCTCAAGAGTTTTTATATTATTGGTTTTATTGCTTCCTTAAATGTTTAGGAGAATTCAGAAGTGAAGCCATCTGGACTTAGAGTTTTCTTTTGGGGGAGGTTATTTAATAATTGATTTAATTCCTTAATAGGAAAAGAACTATTTTGATTATCCAATTATTCTTAGTTTTTCAATAAATGTATACATTTTATTTAAAAATTATTAATGACTTTATTTAAAAATTTCAGATTTATTATCTTATAATCATTTATAATTATCTCTTACTATAATGTGACTATCTGTATAAAACATAGTGATGGCTCCTTTTGTCAGAGGCTAATTGAGCCCCTCCCTTCTCTTGCCCTACTTTCCCTTTCTCTATTTTAATTAACAGCCTTATCAGTCCTGCTGATTTTCCTTGTAAAATAACCAATTTTTTGCTTTGTTGATACTTCTGATCACACATTTGTTTTCATATGTCATTAATTTTTGTTTCTCTAACATTTATTATTTTCCGTTCTCTTCTTTGGATTTAATTTGCTGTAATTTGTCTCTTTGTTTAAGATAGATGTTCAGTTGTTGGTTTGAGCCTTTCTTCCTTTCAGTGTATGTATTTAAGACTACATGCTTCACTCTATACAAGGGTTTAGGCACATTCTATAAGTTGTTATATTTTAATCACCATTTAGTTAAAATTGTTTTTTAGTTTTCATTGTAGTTATATTTGATCCATGAGTTAGGTAGAAGTATATTACTTATTTTCCAAACATAAGGGAATTTTCTACCTATCTTTTCTTTTTTTTTACCTAAATTCCATAATAGGGAATATACTGAATGATTTAAGCTTTTAAAACTGATTGAGACATGTCTAGCATACTGTTGATTTTAGCAAATGTTCTATGAGTACTTTAAAAAATGTTTATTTTGTTATTAGTCTAGTTTGTCTATTAGATCAAGTTTCTTAATTGCTTTTTCAGATGCTCTATACCTTTGCTGATATTTAACTTAATATGCTTGTTCTATTTTATCTTTTTTAAAGATTATATTAAAGCATTTAAAGATGAACTATTTTTAAAATTCCATTTTCTGTTAGCTTATAAATTTTATATTATTTTTCTATTCTTTTAATGATTCCTCTAGAAAATACAGTATATGTATCCTTCACTTATTGCAACTTGTGTATTAATACTTTTCCCATTTCCCAGACAATGGAAAAACTTTAGGGCACATTACATTTACCCCCTCTAACACCATTTTTGCTATTTTAAAAATGTATTTCCATTCTATCTACATTTTAAGTGCTACAAGGTATCATTATTATCATTATTTAATAAGTCAGTATTTATTAAGATTTAAATTTTACCTTTTAATTGCTCTTTATCTTTTCCTGAATTTTCATGTGTAAATCAGAAAACGTTTTCTTCTAACTAAACACCTGTTTAAAATGTTTGCTTTCAAATTAATCAACTGATGACAATTCCTTTAATTTTCTTTTATTGGGGGGAGGAGAGTATAGTTGATAGTTTGAAAATACCTTTATTTTTCTTTACGTTTAAGGGTACATAACTGCATATAGAATTCTAGATTGTCAATTCTAGAATTCTAGGTTTATTTTCTTTTAGTATTTTGAAGATATAATCCCATTATCAACTTTTATATTCCATTATTTCTGTTGAGAAGTCAATTTTAATTTTATTGTTGTTTCCTTAAGAATAATGTGTACTTTCTCCTTTAAGTTCTGTTAGATATTTCTTATTTGGTTTTCAACAGTTTTGATATGATGTCATTAGTTATGAATTTCTCCCATCCACAAGGTAGTGCTTCTTGAATTTGTGTTTTGGTGTCTTTCTCAGTTCACCTCTCTTCAACTCATATTTCTGTTGCATTTTCTCACTTTTTTTCCTCTAGGTTAATCTTTTACACTATGTGTCATACATCTTACCCCCTTTTCTGTGCTATTATTTCTTTTGTCCCTAAGATTCAGTGTGGATATTTCCTCCTGGCTATCTTCCAGCTTACCAACACTTCAGGTGCATTGATTCTTTGGTTAAACCCATTTATCAAATTCTCAATTTAGGGTATTTATTTTTTCCACTTTGGGAATTTAAATTTTATACACACACACACACACACACACACACACACACACATTTGGGCTTCCTATGTGGCACTAGTGGTAAAGAACCTGCCTGCAACTGCAGGAGACGTAAGAGAAGTGGGTTTGATCCCTGAGTTGGGAAGATCCCCTGGAGGAGGGCATGGCAACCCACTCCAGTATTCTTGCCTGGAGAATCCCATGGACAGAGGAGCCTGAGCCCCACAGTCACAGAGAGTAGGACATGACTGACAGGACTGAGCTCAGCTCATAGCCAGTTCTCTGCTCTTTTTCTTGATCTTGCAATTACAACTAGTTTAAGAGTGATATCTGAAAACTCTAGTTTGTTTTTTTTTTTCTTTTGCCTCTGTCTCTATTTTCTATCTTTTCTCTTGATTTTCATTTGTTTGGTGTTGTCTCTTGGAATATGTTATATTTCAAGGGAAAATTTGAAGATAATTTGAAGTTTTGGAACACTCTTTCTGCAGAGGGTTAATTTTATTCTAATGGGCAGTTAGACTAGGAAAAGATTCAGTTCAGTTCAGTTGCTCGGTCATGTCTGCCTCTTTGTGATCCCATGAATCGCAGCATGCCAGGCCTCCCTGTCTATCACCAACTCCTACAGTTCACCCAAACTCATGTCCATCGAGTAGGTGATGACATCCAGCCATCTCATCCAATGTCATCCCTTCTGTTCCCAATCCCTCCCAGCATCAGAGTCTTTTCCAATGAGTCAACTCTTCGCATGAGGTGGCCAAAGTATTGGAGTTTCAACTTTAGCATCAGTCCTTCCAAAGAACACACTGGACTGATCTCCTTCAGAATGCACTGGTTGGATCTCCTTGCGGTCCAAGGGGCTCTCAAGAGTCTTATCCAACACCACAGTTCAAAAGCATCAACTCTTCAGCACTCAGCCTTCTACACAGTCCAACTCTCACATCCATACATGACCAATGGAAAACCCATAGCCTTGACTAGACAGAATTTGTTGGCAAAGTAATGTCTCTGCTTTTCAATATGCTATCTAGATTGGTCATAACTTTCCTTTCAAGGAGTAAGCATCTTTTAATTTGATGGCTGCAATCACCATCTGCAGTGATTTTGGAGCCCCCCAAAATAAAGTCTGACACTGTTTCCACTGTTTCCCCATATATTTGCCATGAAGTGATGGGACCGGATGCCATGATCTTCGTTTTCTGAATGTTAAGCTTGAAGCCAACTTTTTCACTCTCCTCTTTCACTTCATCAAGAGGCTCTTTAGTTCTTCACTTTCTGCCATAAGAGTGGTGTCATCTGCATATCTGAGGTTATTGATATTCCTCCCAGCAATCTTGATTCCAGCATGTGCTTCTTCCAGCCCAGTGTGTCTCATGATGTACTCTGCATATAAGTTAAATAAGCAGGGTGACAATATACAGCCTTGATGTACTCCTTTTCCTATTTGGAACCAGTCTGTTGTTCCATGTCCAGTTCTAACTGTTGCTTCCTGACCTGCAGACAGATTTCTCAAGAGGCAGGTCAGGTGGTCTTGTATTCCCCTCTCTTTCAGAATTTTCCCCAGTTTATTGTGATCCACACAGTCAAAGGCTTTGGCATAATCAAAAAAGCAGAAATAGATGTTTTCCTGGAACTCTCTTGCTTTTTCCATGATCCAGCAGATGTTGGCAATTTGATCTCTGGTTCCTCTGCCTTTTCTAAAACCAGCTTGAACATCAGGAAGTTCACGGTTCACATATTGCTGAAGTCTGGCTTGGAGAATTTTGAGCATTACTTTACTAGCATGTGAGATGAGTGCAGTTGTGTGGTAGTTTGAGCGTTATTTGGCATTGCCTTTCTTTGGGATTGGAATGAAAACAGACCTTTTCCAGTCCTGTGGCCACTGCTGAGTTTTCCAAATTTGCTGGCATATTGAGAGTAGCACTTTCACAGCATCATTTTTTAGGATTTGAAATAGCTCAACTGGAATTCCATCACCTCCACTAGCTTTGTTCATAGTGATGCTTCCTAAGGCCCACTTGACTTCACATTCCAGGATGTCTGGCTCTAGATGAGTGATCACATCATCGTGGTTATCTTGGTCGTGAAGATCTTTTTTGTACAATTCTTCTGTGTATTCTTGCCACCTCTTCTTAATATCTTCTGCTTCTGTTAGGTCCATACCATTTCTCTCTTTTATCAAGCCCATCTTTGAATGAAATGTTCCCTTGGTATCTCTAATTTTTTTGAAGAGATCTCTCATCTTTCCCATTCTGTTCTTTTCCTCTTTTCTTTGCATTGATCACCAAAGAAGGCTTTTTTATCTCTTCTTGCTATTCTTTGGAACTCTGCATTCAGATGCTTATATCTTTCCTTTTGTCCTTTGCTTTTCGCTTCTCTTCTTTTCACAGCTATTTGTAAGGCCTCCCCAGACAGCCATTTTGCTTTTTTACATGTTTGCCATGGGGATGGGCTTGATCCCTGTCTCCTGTACAATGTCACGAACCTCATTCCATAGTTCATCAGGCACTCTATCTATCAGATCTAGCCTTTAAATCTATTTCTCATTTTTACTGTATGATCATAAGGAATTTGATTTATGTCATCCTTGAATGGTCTAGTGGTTTCCCTACTTTCTTCAATTTAAGTCTGAATTTGGCAATAAGGAGTTCATGATCTGAGCCACAGTCAGCTCCTGGTCTTGTTTTTGTTGACTGTATAGGGCTTCTCCATCTTTGGCTGCAAAGAGTATAATCAGATTTTGGTGTTGACCATCTGGTGATGTCCATGTGTAGAGTCTTCTCTTGTGTCGTTGGAAGAGGTTGTTTGCTATGACCAGTGTGTTCTTGGCAAAACTCTATTAGCGTTTGCCCTGCTTCATTCCATATTCCGAGGGCAAATTTGCCTGTTACCCCAGGTGTTTCTTGACTTCCTACTTTTGCATTCCAGTCCCCTATAATGAAAAGGACATCTTTTTCCAGTGTTAGTTCTAAAAGGTCTTGGAGGTCTTCATAGAACCGTTCAACTTCAGCTTCTTCAGTGTTACTGGTTGGAGCATAGACTTGGATTGCTGGGATATTGAATGGTTTGCCTTGGAAACGAACAGAGATCATTCTGTTGTTTTTGAGACTGCATTCAAGTACTGCATTTTGGACTCTTTTGTTGACCATGAAGGCTACTCCATTTCTTCTGAGGGATTCCTGCCCACAGTAGTAGATATAATGGTCATCTGAGTTAAATTCACCCATTCCAGTCCATTTTAGTTCGCTGATTCCTAGAATGTCAATGTTCACTCTTGCCATCTCCTGTTGACCACTTCCAATTTGCCTTAATTCATGGACCTAACATTCCAGGTTTCTATGCAATATTGCTCTTTACAGCATCGGACCTTGCTTCTATCACCAGTCACATCCACAACTGGGTTTTGGTTTTGCTTTGGCTCCATCCCTTCATTCTCTCTGTGGTTATTTCTCCACTGATCTCCAGTAGCATATTGGGCACTTACCGACCTGGGGAGTTCCTCTTTCAGTATCCTATCATTTTGCCTTTTCATACTGTTCATGGGGTTCTCAAGGCAAGAATACTGCAGTGGTTTGCCATTCCCTTCTCCAGTGGACCACATTCTGTCAGACCTCTCCACCATGACCTGTCCATCTTGGGTGGCCCCACATGGATGGCTTAGTTTCATTGAGTTAGACGAGGCTGTGGTCCGTGTGATTAGATTGACTAGTTTTCTGTGATTATGGTTTCTGTGTCTGCCCTCTGATGCCTCTTGCAACACCTACCATCTTACTTGGGTTTCTCTTACCTTGGATGTGAGGTATCTCTTCACGGCTGCTCCAGCAAACCACAGCCCCTGCTCCTTACCTTGGATGAGGGGTATCTCCTCATGGCCGCCCCTCCTAACCTTGAGTGTGGAGGAAAAGATTATCATACTTAAATCATATATTCAGGATATTTAATCATGTCAAATAATAAATATTAAAGTTTTCAGTCTCTCTGAGGCTTTATCTACATACAGTTGAATCCTAACACTAGTGTGGATCCCTTAAAACCTACCTCCACAGTAGTTTCTAAACTAAAAGTTTTATTCCCAAACCTAGTGAGATTGAAAGCAGCTTTGTTCACCTTAGTGGTTCTTCATTCATGCCTTTCAAATTAGCAACTCTCTTGAGGAGACATGTGGAGAGAAATTTTGCACTCACTTCTCTGTCCCTCCCTTCTATATTGTGTCTTGGCTCCTCAAGTTCATCTACCTTGGTAGTTCTCCAATGTTTTAGAATTAACATTGAATTAATCCAGTGTTTCTAGTTGTTCTCAGATAGATGGTTGGCTGCCATAACCAAGTACTGCCTTAATAGATTTTAAAATATGAATGAATTAATGAAATACTTCAAAACATAGAAGGTAATATTAAAAATATTGTAAGATTTAATATGAAAAATTTGGAGAACAGAAAGCCTAGGGTGAGAATTTGTTTCAGAGGAATCAATAAAACCCATGATCGAGGGAAAACAACTTAACATGGGAAATTTATAAAGGAAAAAATGATTTTTGCTATACTGAAGAAAGAGCTAACTCAAAGCTTAGACACTCTCATTGTGCTCCAGGATGGGATGAGAACAAGGCATATCTTGTCCTATATGGACAATTTCTGAACTCAAAGGCTATAAAGAAAAAGCTTCCAATCTTCCAAATGAAAGGAACTTAATAGTCATCAAAGAATACAAATTAAAACCACTAAGAGACGCCACACTCTTTGATCATAAACATTAAGATAATTGAAAAGTGATTTTTTTCCTCTGCAAAGTATTGATCATTAAGATTGCAAGCCCTACAACTTGAAAATTAAGAAACATCCCCTTCAAGATTCCTTGGATCACAAAGAAAAGATTTTTTTTAAAAGACTATAGAACAATATGGAAAGCAATGAAAAGGAGAATACATTATATCAGAATCTATGGAGCACAGTAATAACTGTATTCAGAGGAAAAGGAATTGCTTTAAATGCCTTCCTTATTAGAGGAAGAAAAAGATGAAAAATTAAAAAGCTGTATATCATCAACCCCCACCATACATAAGTAAGGTTCAAAACATTCAATAGCATTTTTACACAATTATTTAAATAACCTGCATGAACCTATGAACCTATACATCAGTTACAGTCCAGCCATAAAATCTAGGCTCTTCATCATTCTGTTTATGATTTGTCCCTACTTAGTAGTGATTATCTCAGTTCAGTTCAGTTCAGTTCATTCGCTCAGTCATATGTGACTCTTTGCAACCCCATGAACCACAGCACTCCAGGCCATAAATATCAACGGGGAGAAATTTTGACCGTGTTGCAGGACAGGGCAGCAATTTGAGAGATATTATAGTTAGTTAGCTTCATTTCTGGAGTGATACGGGGAAATATGCTAAGAAATTAGTATGATATGTGTGTGTGTGTTCAGTCATGTCTGACTGTGTGACCCCATGGACTGTAGCCCACCAGGCTCCTCTGTCCATGGAATTTTCTAGGCAAGAATATGGAGCAGGTTGCCATTTCCTCCTCCAGAAGATCTTCCCAACCCAGGGATCGAACCTGCCTCTCTTGCATCTCCTGCATTAGCAGGTGGATTCTTCACCACTGTGCCACCTGGAATACAAACAACTAACTCAGGAAGAAAAAAATAAGGGTAGTGGTGGGGACATGGTAGTGGGACCATTTCTGAGATTTAAGTTAGAGTCAACTTTAACACTCTTTAAAAGTTATAAGGGCACTGATTTAATTAATCAAACTAGTTTTCATATATTCCAATTTTTAAATGTAAATGATGGTTTATGTATTATATCATACATATACTTTATACTTTGTTTCATTAGGTTGTCTTTAATATTTTACTTTTCTTTTAATCACTGCTCTCTATGTATCCCCAGAGCCAGAATCTTTCAAGAGCCAGCCTATAACCAGGTCTCCATCACACGTTATTAATGAAAGGGTCAACTCTAACAGAAGAACATTTCTTATTGGCAGTTGAAGAGAAACTGGATTTTCAGATGACCAGTTGGGTGGAGAAAGATTTAAATGCATCACCATGTTTTATTTCTAGCTACATCTGACAGTTTCTGATCAGTTGAAAATGTGTCTTTTCTTGAAAAATTCTCTAAAAATAACTAGAAAAATTTTTGGTTAGTTCTTTTTATTTAACTTAGATTTGCATTGCAAAGACAAATATTAAGTATATTTACCAACTTCAGAATTGATGCTTTTGAACTGTGGTGTTGGAGAAGACTCTTGAGAGTCCCTTGGACTGTAAGGAGATCCAACCAATTCATTCTGAAGGAGATCAACCCTGGGATTTCTTTGGAAGGAATGATGCTAAAACTGAAGCTCAGTACTTTGACCACCTCATGCGAAGAGCTGACTCATTGGAAAAGACCCTGATGCTGGGAGGGATTGGGGGCAGGAGGAGAAGGGGACGACCAAGGATGAGATGGCTGGATGGCATCACGGACTCAATGGACGTGAATCTGAGTGAACTCTGGGAGTTGGTGATGGACAGGGAGGCCTGGTGTGCTGCAATTCATGGGGTCACAGAGTCAGACACGACTGAGTGACTGGACTGACTGACCGACTGACCAACTTCAGTAAAGTCAGTTCATAGACTCTTCAAAGTAGAATTCATCCTCACTTGCTAGGTTTATACCTATGGCTCCAGGCTGACTCCATTGTATTTGGGTCTGTCTTCATTGTTATATGAGCGACTTCACTTTCACTTTTCACTTTCATGCATTGAAGGAAATAGCAACCCACTCCAGTATTCTTGCCTGGAGAATCCCAGGGACAGAGGAGCCTGGTGGGCTGCCATCTATGGGGTTGCACAGAGTCGGACACAACTGAAGCGACTTAGCAGCAGCAGCCATAGTTATATTAGATATAAAGGTTTGATTGGGTTGGGGTATGGGTAGTCTGGAGTAGTGTGGGTGGGATTCTGAACTATCCTGGGCTTTTAGAAGTTCTTTTCTCCTATTCAGTTTTTTAAAGATCGATGTATGAATCACTTCAATGCCTCTCACTGTTTAGCTTTGCATTTTACAATGCCTATGTGAGCTCCAGGAGGGAGCATGTTTATTGTGCATGCCATTCAATTTAACTTCTACTAGAGCAAATGATTACAGAGGAAAAAAAACTGGAAAATAAGTCCCTGATGTAAAACTGGTCATGGGGCCAAAACAGTAGTGCCAATTATGATTTCAGTGCCTTACCCCTGTTACTTTGCCAGCAGCATTTTCAAAAATATATAATTTATTGTTGGCTTGGGCAGGCATATTAAATAATACTTTTTCTTAAGCAGCCAGTAGTCTTTGTATTTAAAGTTAATATTGAAAATAATATAGCAAATTCACTTTTGCTAATTTATGTGTTTTGTTCTTAAATAAAGAGTGTTAATGGCAATAAGTTAGGCAAAAGGGTGCCTGGCAGGTTGACTCAGCATGGGTGTGGCCCTGGGGTATACACAGCACTTTCTATGATTTTCTGGTTAATGTTCCTTTCCTGATTACATGGATTAAACACAGCAAGCCAATCATTCAAACAATAGAGGCTTATTACACCCTTCTTATGCTGAAGTTTGGGATCCAGGTCTCAGGAAAGCCTGGAAATGAAGAACATGATACCTCTTGCTATATCCAGGAGTTTTTGAAGAGATAAATTGTAAACCAATAAAAGATAAGTTTTAGTAAAATAGATAAACAATTGACAATTGTAAAATAAGAAAAAATATATATTTTTTGAAAGGTAGTACCTGATCATCAAATAAGCTGCATTTGTAAGTAGTAGGATAAAATGGAACCTGTGTAGAAGATATTTCTGTGAAAACGGTCTCTATTATTGGCTGTGTCAAAGAATCAGGTTAAATTTATGGATGAATTACTTAATGCTGGAAAATACTACCCTAGTTACTCTTTGAAAATAAACTTCAAAGTTGCAGAAAAAACTATTTTTTCTGAAGTTACCTATGAGCATTCATAAACCTTGGCAATTCTTCATAAAGTTTTTTGTATTTCCCAGACTTGGAGAGGAATCTTCTGGGGTGACACAGTCTCAGTAGAGAGAACACAGGATCATTTCAAACACAGATATTTAAGACCCCAGCAAGACACCATTTACTTATTGATATCAAATGTACCCATCTCATAAACTTAGGACATTTTCCAAAGAGCTAATGACATAGAAGTTCTGGCCAAAGTCAATAACAACAAAATAACCTGCCAGCCTGAGTCATCTCTTATCTACTTAAGTACAGAGAATAAATAGTTCAAGCTTGGATGAAGCCCCAGAAAGTTTAACCTTTGCCAAACTGAGAAGGCTGAAAAGTGGACAGAATATGCGCCTGTTTACTTGTTAAAAATAACTATGCTAGAGGCAACTAGGAAATAACATCCCTTAAATGCTTCTTATTGAAGTCTATCTTCTTTTCTTGCGGTATGTTCTTTATGAAGTATCCTTTAAAGGGCCTCTCATCCATTCATTCAGTTATTCATTCACTAAATATTTGCTTCTAGTTTACAGATGAGGAAACAGGCTCCTAGAGAATAAACTTTACCAAGTCAATTGTCTAAGATCACCCAGTCAGTTAATAAAGTTATAAAGAAGAGATTTGAAGCTAGATGAATATGACTCCAACTCATGTTCTTTCCACCATTCAAGGTCTCTGAAACAGGGGCTCCATCAGAATCATCTGGATCCCTTTATGTGGGTGTGTGTATGTGTGTGTGTGTGTGTGTATAATGTGTGTGTGATTGTGTGTGTGTGTGTGTGTGTGTGTTTTAGTCACTCAGTCACGTCGGACTCTTTGAGACCCCATGGACTGCAGCCTGCCAGGCTCCTCTGTCCATGGTATTTTCCAGGCAAGAATACTGGAGTGGGTAGCTATTTCATATGGATCCCCATATATATTTCTGAATCCCATTCTGGATTATTTAAACAGAATTTTTTGTGGTGGGGCTCGGGAATCTATTTTAATAAGTGTTCTATCTGATGTTTGATATGTACCCAGGTTTAGGAACACCTAAAACACAGCATGCTAGTTTTCCAATTCCTAATGCACTAACGGATCCAAAACACTTCATTAATATTCATCTGACAAATATTTACTGAGCACCCCCTATGTCACCATGTCTCTGGCATTGTTATAGACATGGCAGTTGCAAAAATTCCAGCTCTCATGAAGCTTGCGTTCTAGTGTAAGGATGGAGGCAGGTCACAGAAGACAACAAAAGCAAGATACATAAGCAAATGCCATGTGTTAGGAGATGATAGGTGCTAAGGGAAAATAATAGTGTAAAGAGAGCAGCAGGGGTAGGTATTAAGTAGGATGGTCAGGGTTGCTTTTCATGTCAAGGCAACATTTAAAGGAAATGACGGATGAGCCATGTGCATCTCTGTGAAGAACAATCAGCAGGTGGAACAGCTAGCACAGAAGCCTCAGGCAAGTATGTGCCTGGACCATCCAAGAAATACCAGAGAGAGGGACTTCCCTGGTGGTCCAGTGGTTAAGACTCAGTGCTGCCAATGCAGGGAGCCCAGGATTGATCCCTGGTTAACTTGATTCCACATGCCGCAACTAAAAATTATGCATACCACAACTAAGACCCACTGCAGCCAAAGAAGTGAATAAATAAAAATAAATATTTAAAAAAATACCAAGGAGACCAGAGGAAAGGAGTAAGAGAGACGAAAAAAAGTTGAAGTCCAAGAGGCAAAGAGGGGAAGGACCAGGTGAACCCGTCTTGGGTCATACAGGCTATTGTAAGCGTTTTTACTCTAAATGAAATGGAAAACAACTGTCAAGTTTTGAGGGGGGGGAAAGTTATATGAACTGATAAATAAAAAAGAAAGAATTCGGTTTGCAAAGGCCTGGAAAAATTTGAAAAGTTCTCTAGTCCAGATTCCATTGAAAAGGCAGGCTTTTTATTTTTATTTTTTTATTATCCCAGAAAAATAGTTACAATTTCACAAGCAAGGAGGCTTCAGTATTCTTTTATTCTTCTTTTATTTTATTTACTGAAGTATAGTTGGCTTAAAATGTTGTGTTAGTTTCAGGTATACAGCCAAGTGATTTAGTACACACACACACACACACACACACACACACAGACAAGGCTGCCCCAGTGGCTCAGCTATTAAAAATCTGCCTAAAATGCAAGAGACAGAGGAGACCGAGTTTCGATCCCTGGGTCAGAAAGATCCCCTGGAGGAAGAAATAGCAATACTCTCCAGTATTCTTGCTGGGAAAATCTCATGGACAGAGGAGCCCGTGGGGTCACAAAGAGTCAGACTGGGTGACTGGACGATTGAGCACACACACATATGAATACACATATCCATGTACGTATTCCTTTTCAGATTATTTTCCTTTATAAGTTACTACTAAATATTGAGTATAATTCCCTGTAAGGTTTCATTATTCTTTAGTCACCAGCCACTCCATTCAACCATTCATTAATGACAGATTTATTAAATCCATAGGCTACCCTGGGTGAGGTGCTATGCTGAGTGTAGAGGGCTTTATTGGATTTATGCTCATGGGCCTCAGTAGCAGTGTATGTGGTCCAAGCTGCCTGTGAAGCAATTGTTTATTCCCAACCTAATTACTTCCATTGCAATTAAACCCCTTTTCCTTTGGCTGATTGTCAGGAGGTGACGTAATCAGTCTAAATGGTCACCAGTTTGGCATCTGTGACAAGCTGTGGCTGGTAGTCTTTCCCAAAGTTTTATAGGGAGGAAAAGGTGTTGTATGCACAGGTTTGTCTTAATGGGAAGACAAGATTACTGACAGAGAAGACAGAATATCAGAAATTGAAAGGCAAAGTCAAGGGAAGCTGAGAAATTTCTCTTGTTTCCTGGAGTTGAAAGCAGAAGAGGTGGGAAAGGTGCTGGTCATGTCTTTTGGGGATTAGAAATGAAGCATCAGTCAAACTAGTCACTTTTAAGTATGTAGTATATATCTTAAACTTGTTTTTGTCACCAGTGAATGGGAAAATGCTTTGGAGGAATAGCAAAACATGGAATGAAGACATGCCAAGGAAAAAAAATCTGAACCTGGTGACTAATACTTTTCAAATGATTCAGCTTGCAGACTTCACAGGTAGTGGAAATAGCGTGGTCATGCACAAACACAGCTTTCTTACTCAGAAGGGGAAAACGGACAGGAATTTTATCTGATTAATATCTTAACTCGACTTTAATACAAGGACATTTTAATGGCCACGTTTAAAAGTTCTTTCTTAGTGTTTTACCTCCAGGCCAATTCTATGCTATGCTAACTTTCTGGCATAATTATTTGTTTCATAAATATGTCAGCCCAAGGGATGATCAGAGTACATCCTATCTCCCTTATTCAATTTTTATTCCTAAAGATTTAAGCTGATAAATAGAATTTTTACTTTTTATAAGGCATCTTAATTATAAATATAGCATAAATCATAATTATAAACATATCTACTATGAAGAAACAGAAAATCTCTGATAAGAGAAGCCATCATTTTCTAGATGTGTTCTTGCCATTTTATTTTTAAGAAAAAAGGAAACAGAGATGTAACTAAAACAATAAAGTGGCAAAGGTATACATGATTTTTTTTTAATGACTTAAGATTTCTGTCTCATAATGTTAGGTTGAGGGTTTAAGTCCAGTAAATCATAAATCTCAAGCTTAGATATTGCTAATGGAAAATGGAACACAAAAGCTAAATTTAGACCTCCCTCAAGTCACCAGCTTGGTCCAGATGGAGGAACAGCAGCACAGAACTAAACTCTACACTTTGCTTAGCTAGAGATGGTGAGCAGTTGCACAATAGGAAAAACCAAGCAAAAAGGCAAATTCTCACCCTACCTTGATATACTTGGAATTACTCTTTGTTCATGCATCATGCACTTTTAAATGACATTGTATAAAGATTCTGTTGACTGTTCAAAAAACAGTGGGACCTTGAGGACGTTTCTCTTGAAAACTAATGTGTGCTAGTCTCCATAGCATGAGTGGGGTTGAATTTAGGTTCACTGATTCATGCTTGTTCAAGTGTTCCTTTTCTGAAGACATTTTTCCTTAGGCATTTTCTATATTCTTAACTAGGAAGCCAGCTCCATGAGAGTAAAAGACTAATCTTTCTCTTTGACTTTATGACTATGCATTAAAAAGCAGTTGAAAAATATTGTCAATTAAAAAACCATACAGGTAATTTAGGAATGTGGAACTGATTAGCCAATGTTTGTCTTTAACACATTATAAAACTGTAATGCTAGGCCCATCCTTTCCTTACTAGACTCATGTTAAGATGATACTGGCCTGATCTGACCATTTGTCTCTGGGTAGTCATGGATGGCCACCTGCCAAGAAATGATGCCCATTGCCACAAGTAAACCAATGATAAGGCTTTAAAATCTCTTAAAAAGAGAATGATTCTCATGTCAAGAATGAGGTTGAACTTCAGATGTGGAGAAATGGATAGATGAACAAACCCTCTCCCCTAAAACAATGCTAAAAATGGAGCAAAGTTGACAAAAACAATCACTAAATCTCCCAAAGCAGCCTGTGAAAACCAGCAGCTTTACTGGTGGAGGGGCTGACTTGGATTTAGAGTAGAAGGAAAACCCATACCCAGCAGCAAATGAGAAAAGCCTACGTTCTTCTAATCTGAAGTTGAAGCCCTTGTTGGGATGTGTGGAATATCAGAGGACTAGACAGGAGATTCTGGAAATTACGTGGCCTTGGAGGACCTTGATAAGCATTCCACACATCCCTGACTCGAAGCCCACGTACTTATGAAGTGGAGACCTGAGAGGGCTCTGCAGAAAGTAAGAACTTGGCAGACTTGAAAAGTGCCCATATTTGGAGTGCATTCCCCGAACCAAACACTGATCCACTAACAGAGAGTAACAGCCTTATAGACTAGATGTGCTTGAGCACAGTTTGTGAACAGCCGCTGACTGACCACAAAGCTGTGAGATACCAGGGTTACTTCTAGGAAACCAGCCTGAAAATAGAATTGAGCATTAAAAAAAATATGAGCAGAAACAGACCACAACCCCACATGACAGGAATGCTAGTTTCTGCTGGGTAAATCCATGCTAGTTAAGAAAATGTTCGTTTAATTTAAAAGGAAGTAAAAATTAAAAACTCAACAAGAAAAAATGTAGTCATGTATGGATGTGAGAATTGGATCATAAAGAAAGTTGAGAACTGAGGAATTGATGCTTTTGAACTGTGATGTTGGAGAAGATTCTTGAGAGTCTCTTCGAGTGCAAAAAGATCCAACCAGTCAATCATAGAGGAAATCAGTCCTGAATATTCATTGGAAGGACTGATTCATTGGAAGGCCAATACATTGGCCACCTGAGGAGAAGACTGACTCATTGGAAAGGACCCTGATGCTGGGAAAGATTGAAGGCAGGAGGAGATGCGGACAACAGAAGATGAGATAATTAGATGGCATCACTGACATGAGTTTGAGCAAGATCCGGGAGTTGGTGATGGACAGAGAAGCCTGCATCCTGCAGGCCATGGGGTCGCAAACAGCTGGACACGACTGAGCAACTGAACTGAAGGAAAAAAACCCTCAAGGAAAAATTGGAACCATAGTTGTTGTAATATATTATTTTAAATGTCCCATTTCCAAATAAAAAATTATGAGACATGCAAATAAAGCAGAAAATATGACCCATACTCAGAGTGGGGAAAAAGTAGTCAAAAAAATAAAAAAACTGAGAAGTCCTACAAGTTAAATTTACCAGACAAAGACTTCAAAATATCTATTATCAGTATTAAAGAACCCATGGAGAATATGCTGACAATGATTGAATATATAGGGAACATTGATAAAGAAATCAGATCTACTAAAAATACCAGTTGAAAATTCTAGAATTGAAAATCACAGTATCTAAAATGAAATATTCAGTAACTGAGTGCCACAGCAGATTTGAGATCAATTAAAAAAGAATCAGTGAACTTGGTGATGAACAAATAGAGCTTGTCCAGTCTAAACACGATGCAGAAAAAAATAGAAGTTAAACAATGCCTCACTCAGGGCCACCACCAAGCATATCAACTTGTGCACAACAAGGAGTCTCAGTAGGAGATGAAAGAAAGAGACGCAACAAATTCTTGAAGAAATAATTACTGAAAATACCCCCAAGCTTTATGAAAACAAATTTATTAATACATCTTAGAAACTCATCTTCTACTTATGCTTTAGTGACTACACCAAAGCCTTTGACTGTGTGAATCACAACAAACTGTGTAACATTCTTAAAGAGATAGGAATACCAGACCACCTGACCTGCCTCCTGAGAAATCTGTCTGCAGGTCAAGAAGCAACAGTTAGAACTGGACATGGAACAACAGACTAGTCCCAAATCAGGAAAGGAGTACATCAAGGCTGTATATTGTCACCCTGCTTATTTAGCTTGTATGCAGAGTACATTATGAGAAATTCTGGGCTGGATGAAGCACAAGCTGGAATCAAGATTGCTGGGAGAAATACCAATAACCTCAGATGTATAGATGACACCAACTTACGGTGGAAAGCGAAGAACTAAAGAGTCTCTTGATGAAAGTGAAAGAAGAGAGTGAAAAAGTTAGCTTAAAACTCAACATTCAGAAAACTAAGATCATAGGATCCAGTCCCATCACTTCATGGCAAATAGATGGGGAAACAATGGAAGCAGTGAGAGACTTTATTTTTGGGGGGACAGGGGCAGCTCCAAAATCACTGCAGATGGTGACTGCAGCTATGAAATTAAAAGATGCTTACTCCTTGTAAGAAAAGTTATGACCAACCTTGACAGCATATTAAGAAGCAGAGACATTACTTTGCCAACAAAGGTCCATCTAGCCAAGGCTATGGTTTTTCCAGTGGTCATGTATGGATGTGAGAGTTGGACTGTGAAGAAAGCTGAGCACCAAAGAACTGATTCTTTTGAACTGTGGTGTTGGAGAAGACTCTTGAGAGTCCCTTGGACTGCAAGGAGATCCAACCAGTCCATCCTAAAGGAAATCAATCCTGAATATTCATTGGAAGAACTGATGCTGAAGCTGAAACTCTGATACTTTGGCCATCTGATGCAAAGAACTACTCATTGGAGAAGACCTTGATGCTGGGAAAGATTGAAGGCAGGAGGAGAAGCGGATGACAGAGGATGAGATGGTTGGATGGCATCACTGACGCGATGGACATGAGTTTGAGTAAACTTCGGAGTTGGTGATGGACAGGGAGGCCTGGCGTGCTGCAATTCATGGGGTCGCAAAGAGTCAGACAGGACTGAGTAATTGAACCGAATCTAAGAAACTCATTGAATCTCAAATAAGGTAAATATAAAGAAATCCTCACCTACATATACTATGGTCAATATGTTGAAAGTCAAAGAAAAAGAGAACATCTTCAAATCATCAAGAGAAAACAACTCTTGTATCAGGAACTTAGATCCCTAGCAAATGCATTATTGATCAAGAAGATTCCATTGGATGTGACACCTTGAAATTGTTTACTCAGATTCCCAGACCTCACACTAACTAAAGGTTTGGGAGTCCTAGCTTCATTCCACTGCTTTGGTGCATATCTTTGAGTAAGTCTATTTATATCCTTAGATATATTTGAAAAATGGGTTAATGATAAAAGCCATATATAACTTGACCTAGTAATCTGATCAATACCAAAAATACTGATTACCTTAGTAATGTTCTGTTGTTCAGTTGCTCAGTTATCTCTGAGTCTTTGGGACCTCATGCACTACAGCACACCAAGTTTCCCTGACTTTCACTATCGCCTGGAGCTTGCTCAAACTCATGTCCACTGAGTCGGTGATGCCATCAAACCATCTCATCCTCTATTGTCTCCTTCTCCTCCTGCCTTCTCTCTTTTCCAGCATCAGGATCTTTTCCAGCGAGTTGATTCTTCTTATCAGGTGACCAAAGCATTGGAGCTTCAGCTTCAGCATCAGTCCTTCTGATAAATATTCAGGACTGATTTCCTTTAGGATTGACTGGCTTGATCTTCAGTCCAAGGGACTCTCAAGAGTCTTCTCCAACACCACAGTTCAAAATCATCAATTATTTGGCACTCAGCCTCCTTTATGGTCCAACTCTCACAGCCGTACTTGGCTACTGGAAAAACCATAGCTTTGACTGGATGGATGTCTGTCAGCAAAGCAGTGTCTCTGCTCTTTAATACACTGTCTAGATTTGTCATAGCTTTTCTTCCAAGGAACAAGTGTCCTTTAATTTCATAGCTTTAGTCACGGTTCAAAGTTATTTTGGAGCCCAGGAAAGTAAAGTCTTTCACTGTTTCCATTTTTTTTCCATCTATTTGCCATGAAGTAATGGGACCAGATGGAGAAGGCAATGGCACCCTACTCCAGCACTCTTGACTGGAAAATCCCATGGATGGAGGAGCCTAGTAGGCTACAATCCATGGGGTCGCTGAGGGTTGGACACAACTGAGTGATCTCACTTTCATTTTCATTTTCATGCACTGGAGAAGGAAATGGCAACCCACTCCAGTATTCTTGCCTGGAGAATCCCAGGGATGAGGGAGCCTGGTGGGCTGCCATCCATGGGGCGCACAGAGTCGGACACAACTGAAGTGACTTAGCAGCAGCAGCAGCAGCAATGGGACCAGATGCCATGATCTTAGATTTTTGAATGTTGAGTTTTAAGCCAGCTTTTTCACTCTCCTTCACGTTCATCAAGAGGCTCTTTAGTTACTCTTCACTTTCTGCCATAAGGGTTGTTGTCATCTGCATGTCTGAGGACATTGATATTTCTCCCAGCAATCTTGATTCCAGCTTGTGCTTCTTCCAGCCCAGCGTTTCACATGATGTGCCCTGCATAGAAGTTAAGTAAGCAGGGTGACAATATACAGCCTTGATGTGCTACTTTCCCAATTTGGAACCAGTCCATCATTCCATGTCCAGTTATAACTGTAGCTTCTTGACCTGCGTTCAGGTTTCTCTGGAGGCAGGTAAGGTGGTCTGGAATTCCCATCTCTTTAAGAATTTTCCAGTTTGTTGTGATACACACAGTCAAAGGCTTTAGTGTTGTCAATGAAGCAGATGTTTTTCTGGAATTCTCTAGCTTTTACTAAGATCCAACAGATGTTGGCAATTTGATCCCTGGTTCCTCTGCCTTTTCTAAATCCAACTTGTACATCTGGAAGTTCTTGGTTCACATACTTTGAAGCTTAGCTTGGAGGACTATGAGGATGACCTTGTTAGCATGTGAGATGAGTGCAATTGTGCAGTAGTTTGAACATTCTTTGACATTGTGTATCTTTGGGATTGAAATGAAAACTAACCTTTTCCAGTTATGTGGCTACTGCTAAGTTTTCCAAATTTGCTGACATATTGAGTGCAGCAGTTTAATAGCATCATCTTTAAAGATTTGAAATTGCTTATCTGGAGTTCCATCACCTCTACTAGTTTTGTTTGTAGTGATGCTTCCTAAGTCCCACTTGACTTCACACTCTAGGATGTCTGGCTCTAGGTGAGTGATCACAGCATTGTGGTTATCTGGTTCATTAAGCTCTTTTTTGTATAGTTCTTCTGTGTATTATTGCCACCTCTTCTTAATACCTCTGCTTCTTTTGGTATCTCTAATTTTCTTGAAGAGACTGCTAGTCTTTCCTGTTCTATTGTTTTCCTCTATTCCTTTGCATTGTTCACTTAGCAAGTCTCTCTCTCTCTCTCTCTCTCTCTCTCTCTCTCTCTTTTTTTTTAATCTCTCCTTACTATTCTTTGGGACTCTGAGTTCAGATGGGTATACCTTTCCTTTCCTCCTTTGCCTTTCACTTCTCTTCTTTTCTCAGCTATTTGTAAGGCCTCCTCAACCATTTTGCCTTTTTGCATTTCTTTTTCTTGGGGATGGTTTTGATCATTGCCTCCTGTGCAATGTTAGTCATATTCTAAGGAGTGAAAATTCTACCAATAGCTGTATTAGAATCCTAGGAAGGATGCCTGGGTAACTATTGGTATCCCATACTCCCACAAATGACAATAACAGTTAAAAATAAATTCTGGATGGTCTAAACAGGTGAGACGAGTATAGCTACACCTTTCCCTATGTTGTTGGAGTTTACCCTGACAATTGAAAACCTGCATCTAAATGAGTGAATAGATTATGAGAGAAAACTGTATAGCTCATCTCAAATAAAAAGAGAAATTTTGTAATTAACAAAATTCTCAAGGTCATGTCTTTACCTCCTTATGCAATGTTAAGCAAACAAAGAGCAAAGTTCTCTGATTTTTAATACCATGTGTTCAGATTATTTAGTATATTTTGCTCTCCACATGAGCTCACTTTCTGGATAATTGAAAAGTTAAGTAATTGCCTAGAAAAGGTAAACATTTGTTAAAGTCCATAAGAGGCTTAACTTATTTGATACAACCGCAATAAAATAGTAGTTTGCATCAACATAAAATCCTTCTTGTATCTATCATATGATGTCATGTGGAACTGCCAACACACGCTTTTTGATGTAAGACTTTTTCAATATACTTCATTCATAATCAGAACCCACGTTGTGATATCATTTTTCCCTTAAACTCTGAATAAATAAATAAAAGTGTGTTGACTTTGATTTATTTGTGTTTTTCTTAGGCACCTGAGACGACAGTTTCGGAAGATTCAATTCACTGGTGTGATAGAATCAAATGACTTAATGATTGAGGAGGTGGGACATTTTCAATTCTAAACTAACAAACCTAATTCTTTTAGTACTTATGCTCTTACTTGGGGCTCATGGGGTGTGCCTTTGAACATGCACTCCAAAGTATTGCTCCCCTTGTATGTTCTTCCTTCTCAAAGAGAATTGTTTCTCTGTAAGCAAGCACAGGGCATTCTCCAGCTCCCCACCACTGACCCCCTGCTACTTTCAGTACTGTTGGAATGTATTCTGCAAGTACCACTGACTTACTTGCCTAACGAGACAGGGAAGAGCTTGGGTGTAGAATATGAGCTAGATCTAGAAAATGGAAGGATTTTGAACAAAACTGAAATGAAGTGGAATGATGGAGTCAGTGGTTTCAGGCACTGAAAGCCGCATGCCCAAACGCACATAGGAAGAAAAGCATACAGGTTACCTGGGAGACCAGCAGCTGAACTAATCCACTGGAGAGTGAAGCACATGAAGAGACCCAAAACTCATAACACAGAAAATGTGGTTCTCATCTTTTACCTGAGGAAAATTTAAAGCACAAAAGACTTAGTTTTGTACTTTTTGAGACCCAGGTGGAATTAATCAGCATCTTTCAGGAGGTGAGTTCTATTTCCTGTGTCACTTTTCAGGATTTCATAACCTTCCAGAGGAGGCAAAAGGATAGATTTTCCCCAACATTATCATGTGAGATAATCCATGCTGCTACTGGTGCTAAGTCACTTCAGTCGTGTCCGACTCTGTGCGATCTCATAGACAGCAGCCCACCAGGCTCCCTTGTCCCTGGGATTCTCCAGACAAGAACACTGGAGTGGGTCGCAATTTCCTTCTCTAATCCATAAGGACTCTCTAAAAGTTCTCACACCCACCTCCTCCTATACCAGGCTTTAAAAAATGATTTTAATTATTATGAGTTTTATATACTATTCTATAAAGGGTAACTCTCCTTTCTTGGTGTACTCCCATCAATAAGTTTTTTTCCTAAATCATTCCTATTGCTCCCTTAGTCTCATGAAAAGCTTTCCATAAATCTAAAGGCAAATGTTGGGATTTTCAAAAATAATTGTCAGTACAGTTTCTCTATTTGGACTCCAATGCCCTTCCCTACCTCCAGCCACTCTTTTCTTCTTCATTTTTGCTAAATTTCTTAAGAAAAAGATTTCCAGGCTTTCCTGTCTGCTGTTACACACAGCAAACATTCCCTAATTTCAAAAGTCCTTGACACCAATGTCTGTATCTCTATTATTACTGACTCTGCTTTCCTTGTGGGCTCCTGGTAATTATTCTCCAAATGCTTCAAGGACTTCCCTTTAGTCTCTCTGATGTGTCCCAAGTTCCTCAAGAGCAAGGACTGTGTCCTCCACTTCTTATGTGTATCCAGTATAATCACACATGGTTTCGACATGGTTATTAACCAAACGTACCAACAGGGGAAAATAGTAGTAGCGACAGTGTTAGTCATTCAGTCCTGTCTGACTCTTTTGGACTCTGTGGACTGTAGCCTGCCAGGCTCCCCTGTCCATGGAGTTCTCCAAGCAAGAATACTGGTGTGGGTAGTCACTCTCTTCTCCAGGGAATTTTCCTGACCCAGGGATTGAACTCAAGTCTCCTTCATTACAGGCAGATTCTTTACCATCTGAGCCACCAGGGAGGCCTCAACAAGGGAAAAGTATCCACAATTTTCTATATATTCAGAAACATGGATTATATTATAACTTTCATCTTTATTCTTTTCATAAGATTTAAGTAGATTTTCTTATTATTCGGTGGCTCAGATGGTGATGCGTCTGTCTACAATGCGGGAGACCTAGGTTCGATCCTGGGTTGGGAAGATTCCCAGGAGAAGGAAATGGCAACCCACTCCAGTACTCTTGCCTAGAAAATCCAATGGACAGAGGAGCCTACTGTCCATGCAGGCTACTGTCCATGGGGTCGCAAAGAGTCAGACACGACTGAGAGATTTCACTTTCACTTTCTTATTATTCAATGAAAGCAGCAAGTCAATTTCAGAGAATACTTTCTTCTAAAAGCAAATTATTAATCTATGACAAAGCTTATAGATACTTTCATAAAATAGGCCTAGAATATACCTTCTACTAAGGTAAGCTCTAGGTAAAAAAAAAGTATGTGCTTCTTCTCAAATTATTAACTATCATGAATATTCACATTAAATATAATGTGTAAATACATTGAATATAAAGTAAACATAATTTGAAAAGCATTAAATTTATCTTAAGGTTCAGTATTCCAGAATCTAACTTAATTAACACTTTGCCCCCAAGACACTACTCCAACTACAACAGAATTTTGCATGTTTGAAATTTATCTCTCTACTGCTACTTTTTAAAAAGTGAAATTGTGTGTTTTCCATAAGAGAGTTGGAGAAAGCAAAATCAAAGATATCACTTATGAGCTTTCATCTTGACTAGTAGGAAAGAGCAATCCTCATGTAATCTTTGAAACATTTACGATATAGAATATACCAAAATAACGTTCACTGCAGCACCCTTCTTCCCCGCTTTGGAACTGAGTATTTTCCTACCCAATTTGCTTCTCACTTGGTCAGTTCATCTTTCAGCTGGGCTGTCTTGAAGAAATAAAACATTAATTGGACTTGCCATTGTGTCTTGGACTATTCTGGTGACGATTTTCTATGACAGGGAAAAAGAGTTGCTGTTTCATTACTTCAGGAAATGAAGGCCTAATAGCCTTACATCTGGTAAATTATGTCCTTCCTGCTCCTTCAGGCAACAGCAGTACATGCAGCATTATTTGGAATTAAGAAGAAGCAGTGAAGGAAATCAATTTTTACATTTGCACTGGACTTAAAAAAAAAAAAGATTTAAAAGCCAAGAACATTTTCCCTATAAAAGCATCCATTGTCTAAGACATAGAATTGAGTTAGCCAGAGGATAAATTGAGCGAAAACCCTTCCAGTATCTTAATGAAAACTCTGAGAATTTACTGTGAACTTAGAGCACGTGACATAGCTTCTTTCCCCTGGGGGGTGGGGCTATGTTCAATTACCATATTTGCACAAAAGTACTGATACAGCCTTCAAGGCCTCCGAGGGAAATGACAAAGATTGGTTTTGTTCTGGGTGGGGATCACCTTGCCTATTGGATGGGAAATTCAGTTCAGCTCTACGTTTACATAACACACAGATCAACTTACAAAAGAAGTGAAGACGGGAGGAATATGGAAGGCAGTGCCCAAGAGAACATATCCAAGATATGGCAATCCACCATAAAGAATTACAAGAGCTCAGGTATAGAAGCTGAGATGTTGCTTCCCAGTTAGGGTCCTGATGGTGGAGTTGGTGGTGAATGGCTTTTATCTCATCAAAACCAAGTCACACTGTACATAGACTTGTGAAATCACTCTCATGTCTGTTCCTGTCCAGTTACCAAGGGAAAATGATAACCAGGCAAATTGAAGGACTTCAATGGTGCATACAAAAGGCCCAGTGAAAATAAATCTAACATTTATTTAGATTTTAGAGAAGGGCATTGGTCTTTGGAGGCAGAGGCTCTTTCTACCCTGGCAGAACAGTGACAGCATAGCTCAACATACGACTTCCTCCCACGTAATCCTCTGTAATCCCCAACTGGAACAATTAATTTTACAAGGGGTCATGCTCCTTTTCTCTGGTATTTCTACTGAGAGCTTTATGAGGTGGACATGTGTCCATTATGATGCTTTTTGACAGCTCCTTTCACCTGGAGTTGAGAATATCCATTGATTTTGGTTAGTACATTTTGATGTTGTAATGGAAGTGTAGCTGCTGTGTTCTCCTGATCACAGAGCACAGAAAACATCATGTGCTTAGGTAGGGAGAGAGAAAGGGAGAGTGAGCCTGTGGATTTAGAAATCATTCCGCTTGTCTAAACCCAGGCCTTGTTCCATACAGTTGACACAAACAGGAAGTGAGGTGAGAAACACAGGGGATTCAAGTCAGAATGTCACACTAATGATCAGCAATTCCAGCCAGAACTAAGAGATTTAGGGGAAGCACAGTGTTTTAAACTCAGAAACTGGAAACAGAAGAACACAGCCCCACACACTTGCTGAATCTGATGTGATTCCCCAGTTGGTTGTCACTCTCTAAATGACTCATGTTCAGATGCCTGTGAGCCTGAAGGCATTCAACAAACTGGTTTCAATAATCAATGTATTTTATCCACCATCTTCTTTTCAAACCAGAAAATTGTCATTGTAATTTTAAACAATATGTTAGCAAAGCTTTGAAGATTAATTCAATTCACTGGCTTATATGCAGGAATAAATTAAAGGTCTTTGAATAAATTCTTCCATTTGTACTGTTTTCAAGAAAACAAATAATTTTTTTTTTTAAGTTTTGGAGAAGATGTGAGAATGCAGAAAGATGCAACATATATACCATGAAATATTATTCCCCCAAAGTTTAAATCTGTGACAACAATTTTTCAAATTGGTTTCACATTTATCATTTCATTTTATCTTCCCAGCAACTTTCTGCTTTGGCAGGTACCAACACTCTCATTTTGAACATAAGGAAACAGAGGTCTGGGTTGCAGGAGTCATTTTGCCAAGACTGCTATGGAAGTCAGAACTAGAATATAACCCAGCCCAGGATTTTCACAGGAACCACATTGCTGCCAGATCTCACCTGTCTGTAGGGGAACCAGTCTCTTTTTATCCGAGGACACACTCCTAATGTGTCTACATCATCTGAAGTAGTAGGAAACGAGAGGGAAAAAGTGGCAGGCCTGTTCAAAGCACTTTTATGTGTAACAATTCATTTAATCATCAAAACAAGCTTATAATATATGTATCATAGTTTGTGGTATTTTACAAATGAGAAAAGATGCTCAGAGTGATTATGGAATTTGCCCAGGTTCACACAGCTACTAAGTGACAGAGCTGAGGTTTGAACTCAGGGTCTCTGGCACCTGAGTTGGTGCTCTTAACCACCATACTTTATTCACTTTCCCAACTCAGTCCAATTCCTTTTTATTCTCCCTCAATAGTAAGCACAATCTTTTTACCACATGAAAAGCACTTAGTAATTTGTCTATGGATTGGAAGGAAGGGGTGATGCCCTTTGTCTACTTGCCTATGGGCTTGGGGCTGGGCTTTCCAAGCCCTACACTATTGACGTTGGGGGCTTTCTGTGCCCTGGAGGAGGTTTAGCAGCATCCCTGGCCTCTACTCACTAGATGCCAATGGTTTGCCCTGATTGTGATAATCAAAAATGTCTGTTGTTTTTGTTTTTGCATTTGAGTGTGATCTCAGTTGTGTCTGAGTCTTTGCGACCCCATGGACCACAGCCTGCCAGGCTCTTCTGTCCATGGGACTTTCCAGGGAAATGGGTTGTCATTTCCTCCTCCAGGTGAATCTTCCTGACCCAGGGATCAAATCCACATCTCTTGTGTCTCCTGCCTTGGCAGTGAATTCTTTACTGCTGCGCCACTTGGGAAGCCCCCATATGCCTCCAGATATTGCCAAATATCCAAGTGAGGGTGGGAGTGATGGGAAAATCAACCCTAGATTGAGACATTTTGGCCAAGGGCATAAAAAGGAGGTATGATCTTTAAGGAGAATATATAGCAGGTAGGGCCTCTTCAGGAATTTCATTTCAAGAATGCTCTCGCTTGACTACCTTGCCTCAGTACAACCTTAGAAAGAGAATGGAGGGCCTTTTTCATCTCTGCGTCCTCTCTCAACAACTGGGAGACAGTGCTTGCTGGAATGACTTCTTTGAATCTAGGCAATATTCCACCTGTACTAGGGAGAGGATGGTAGGTGGCTGAGGGGACTCTGATGGAGAGAGGATTTCATGATGGTGCAAAATACTCCTATCTGGCCACATGCCAGTACCTGCAACATCTTCCTGAAAATAAAGGAATGAGGCTCACTGTGCAATAATGGAGCTGATGCCCAGGTGAACTGAGAGGTAGGTAAATACCCCTCCCTCAATTAGGAGTTGACTGAGATGATGTTGCTTTGATGTATAGCTATAAGGGGCATTGGATGAAGAAAATTCAGAGCCAGCTTCTCTTTCAGCATGGCAGAGATTTGTGTGTTTTCTGAGTCATCTGACACAAGTGTGGGGCTTTCCTGATGGATAAGGAAACCTGATGTACTCATTTACAATAACAATGAGGTCATTGGAAGACCCATAAAACTGAAGTTTGCTATCCAAGTTCAAATCTAGTTTGTTATTCAAATAGTGGTTCCAAGATTATTTAACAAGCCAGTTTTGACAAGTTGAATTTCTTTATAGGATGTTTAATTGTAGCACAGCCATCCTATCATAAACAGTATATTCAACTGTGTAGAGAAAACCAAAGTCGAGAGAATTTTTCACACTGAGATTTATAGTTCTTTTGAATGAAGACTTTCTAAATCAAATTTTCATTAGAGATGTCAGAAAAGACTCCCAAATCTCCATAGACACTTATAAAAATCACATCAGATAAAGTAAAATAAATAAGAGAGAAGAAATTACAGATAAACTTGCACCTTTAAGAGAGCTCAAGATATTTGAAAATGTGATTACAAATGTACCAAACATCTTGACTTTTTTCCCTGAGATGAGGTAGCAGAAAAGAATAAAAAATATTGAGACAGATGATTCCCAAGGGAAGTCAACAATTTTTAAAAGTTTATAAATGGATGTTATTTTCATCACTCACTACTGCAATATGGAATATGTGGGCTTTAGAGATGTTCAGACAGTTGTCCAAATACCTCTGGCCCATCCCTGAGCCTCATAACTTCCCTGAGTCTCATTTCCATATGTAAGCATGTGGTTAATATCTATTACATAAAGCTTTTTGATGCTTCAAAAAGGACTTTTAAAACTTAGCAAAATACTTGAACTGGTTACTCAATACCTAGATGTTATTATAATATTATTATTCCTAATATCTCAATGACAGTCATTTAGACAGGTGCATATCTGCTTTCCAATGCATTCTGCCAAGAGAATGCATTGCTCTTAGCAAACAACTCTTTTTCAGCAGCAAAAGAGATGACTTTACACATGGACATCATCAAATGGCCAATACTGAAATCAAATTGATTACACTCTCTGTAGCCAAAGATGGAGAAGCTGTATACAGCAGCAAAAACAAGACCTGGAGCTGACTATGGCTCAGATCATCAGCTTCCCATAGCAAAATTCAGACTTAAACTAAAGAAAGCAGGGAAAACCACTAGGCCAGCCAGGTGTGACTTAAATCACATCCCCTATGAGTATGCAGTGGAAGCAACAAATAGATTCAAGGGATAGAACTTGTAAACAGTATGCCTGAAAAACTATGGACAGAGGTTCATAATATTGTACAGGAGGCAGTAAACAAAACCATCCCAAAGAAAATGAAAAGCAAGAAGGCAAAGTAGCCTTTGTTATTGCCTTTGCTATTTAGCTATTTGTAGAAAGCCTTACAAATAGCTAACCAAAATAGAGAAGTGAAAAGCAAGGGAGAAAGGGAAAGTTACATCCAACTGAATGCAGATTTCCAAAGAACAGCACAGAGAGACAAGAAGGCCTGTTTCAACGAACAGTGTATAAAACTAGAAGAAAACAACAAAAGGCGAAAGACTAGAGATGTCTTCAGGAAAATTGGAGAGATCAAGGGAACATTTTGCCCAAAGATGGGCACAATAAAGGACATAAATGGCAGGGGCCTAGTAGAGGCTGAAGAGATCAAGAGATGGAAAGAATACATGGAAGAACTGTACAAAAAAGATCCAAATGAACCAGATGGCTATAGTGGTATGGTCAGCCACCCAGAGCCAGACAATCAGGAGAGAGAAGTCAAGTGAGTCTTAGGAAACACCACTGTTAATAAAGGTAGTGGATGTGACAGAATTGCAGTAGAACTATTCAAAACCCTAAAGGATGATTCCATCAAGGTGTTGTATTCAATATGTCAGCAAATCTGGAAGACCCAGCAGTGGCCACAGGACCAGAAAAGATCAACCCTCATCCCAGTTCCCAAGAAGGATAGGACTAAAGAATGTGCTAACCATCAGACAATTGCCCTCATCTCCTATGCTAGTAAGGTCATGCTTAAAATCTTGCATGCTAGGCTTCAGCATTATGCAAACCAAGAACTTCCAGATGTTCAAGGTGGGCTTAGAAAGGAAGAGGAACTAGGGATCAAATTGCTGACATTTGCTGAATCAGAAAGAAAGCTAGGGAATTCCAGAAAGACATCTACTTCTATTTCATCAACTACTCCAAAGCCTTTGACTATGTGGATCATAACAAACTATGGAAAGCTCTTAAAAAGGTGGCAATACCAGACCATCTTACCTGTCTCCTGAGAAACTGTCAAGAATAAGCAACAGTTAGAACCCTGTGTGGAACAACGGATTGGGTCAAGATTGAGAAAGAAATACAACAGGGCTGACTGATGTCACCGTGTTTGTTTAATCTATACACTGAGCACATTGTGAGAAATGGTGGGCTAGGTGAGTTACAAGCTGGAATCAAGATAGATGAGAGAAACACCAACAACTTCAGATATGTGGATGATACCACTCTAACGGCAGAAAGTGAAGAGGAACTAAAGAGCCTCTTGATGAGGGTGAAAGAGGAGAGTGAAAGAGTTGGCTTAAAACTAAATATTAAAACAGTGAAGATCATGGCATCTGGTCCCATTACTTCATGGCAAACAGGGGGATGAAAGGTTGAAGTAATGACAGATTTTCTCTTCTTGGGCTCTAAGACCACTGTGGATGGTGGCTGCAGCCATGAAGTCAGAAGACGTTGGCTTCTCGACAGGAAAGCTATAACAAACCTAGACAGTGCGTTGAAAAACAGAGACGTTACTCTGCCCACAAGTCTGTTTAGTCAAGGCTATGGTCCTGCCAGTGGTCACGTACGGTTTTGAGAGCTAGACTGTAAAGAAGGCAGGGTGCCAAAGAATTGATGCCTTCGACCTGCAGTGCTGGAGAAGAGTCCTGAGAGCCCCTTGGGCAGCACGTAGATCAAACCAGTCAATCTTAAGGCAGATCAACCCCAAATACTCACTGGAAGGACTGATGCTGAAGCTGAAGCTCCAGTAATTTGGTCATCTGTTGTGAACAGCTGACTCATTGGAAAAGACCCTGATGCTGGGAAAGACTGAGGGCAGAAGGAGAAGAGAGCATCAAAGGCGAGATGGCTGGATGGCATCACCGATACAATGGACATGAACTTGGGCAAACTTCGGGAGATGTTGAGGGACAGAGAGGCCTGGCATGCTGCAGTCCATGGGTCTGCAAAGAGTCGGACAGGATTGAGTGACTGAACAACAACAGGATCTGCTTTTCCAGGATGTGAAGCTGTATTTTTATTCTTCCTACAACTTTACCTATTTTCCTGAGATGTGTACACGTGGAGGAAGGAAGATGAAGGAAAGATGGCTATTTAGTTTTTTCATAGTTATTGGAATCATGTTACTGGAAAAATCACAGGGCATGCATATGATTTAAGCATATTGAGTTAAAGGCAGAGGAGAAACAGATCTATCAAGGGTATTCACTTGAGTCGGACTCAGATGTGGAAAGAGATGGAAAGTGAAGAAAAAATCCATTTTTATCACCAGCTTTCCAGTGCTGTTTGAATTTTAAATTCTACCCCTTTTATTCTAGTTAAAACAAAAGTAATTGTATAATAGTTTCAAACCAAACACAACTTTTAAAAAAGAATTTTTGTAGCAATTGACAACTACTTTTCTGGCCTTTGAGTGGAGGAAAGGCAAAAATGTTTTATTAAGAGCTGTAGTAAGCTGTTAAACTGTCAAATTACCTTGTACATTCTTGTACATTTTCAACTACAAGTTTATACTGTCTCATTTGTGTTCTGTAGGTGGTGCCGAGCTCATTGAGTAACAGAGGCATGGTCAATTTTATCTTGTTTATGATATCAGAAGAGTGGGAATACAGTGAGAAACATACAGGCTCTGAACCTGGGCAATAGTCAGGTGATGGAAACTCAGGATCAAACTGCTCTCCTGGTTATAAGAACCACAGAGATTAGATGACCCCAAAGGACCACTCTGCCTCTGTCATCCTATTCACATGAATAAGTGAAAAAAGCAAAAATTTTGCATTTACTAAATGTCCAGAGCTGTTCTTAATGCTATTTATATAGTCACTAATTTAATTTTATAATACCTCCATAAACTAGGAACTATAACATTATCTCCATTTCACAGGTGAGGAAACTAACATCAAAGAGACACTGAAGACCTTGCCTTGGCCCCTAGCTGATGCATAAGGGTGTGTGTGTTGAATCCAGATAGTTTGTTGGAAATCAGACAGCATAGTTGCTGGATTTATTCAGCAAGAAAAAAGGAACGAAGTACTGAGACCTGCTGTAACATGAATAAATCTCGAAAACATCATACTAAGTAAAAGGATTCAAGACACAAAAGTCCAAATCTCATATTATTCCACTTATGTGAAATATTGAGAATAGGCAAGTCCATAGGGACAGAAGGTAGACTAGTGGTTTCCAGGGACTGGGAAGAGAGAGGAATGCTACTTATGGTACAGGGGTTTGCTTTTGGAATGAGAAATTGTTTTGGAGCTAGAGCTGATGGTACACAACATTGTGAGTGAAAATACTAAATATCACTAAATCGCACACTTTAAATGTATATATGTATATATATATATATACGCACACACACACACACACACACACTCATATAAATGTATTTATTTCTTTATTTGACTGCATCATGTCTTAGTTGTGGCATGTGGGATCTTCATTGCGGCACTTAGGTTTAGCTGCCCCGTGGCAGATGGGATCTTAGTTCTCTGACCAGGAGTTGAACCCACATCCTCCACACTGGAAGGTGGATTCTTAACCACTGGACCACCAGGGAAGTCCCTCAAATTTAAACCAGGCTTTAAATGGTCAATTTTGTGTTATGTGAATTTCATCCCTTTCTCTCGAGATAGAGATAGGTAGATAAATAGATAGACAGACATTAGATAGACACATCCATCTAGTCAAAGCTATGGTTTTTCCTGTGGTCATGTATGGATGTAATAGTTGGACTGTAAAGAAAGCTGAGTGCTGAAGAATTGATGCTTTTGAACTGTGATGTTGGAGAAGATTCTTGGGAGTCCCCTGGACTGCAAGAAAATCAAACCAGTCAATCCTAAGGAAATCAGTCCTGAATGTTCATTGGCAGAACTGACACTTCAATCGTTGGCCACCTGATCTGAAGAACTGACTGGAAAAGACCAGTGAGTCTGATGCTGGGAAAGATTGAAGGCAGGAGGAGAAGGGGACGACAGAGGATGAGATGATTGGATGGTATCACCCACTCAATGAACATGAGTTTGAGCAAGCTCTGGGAGTTGGTGATGGACAGGGAAGCTGGGTGTGCTGCAGCCCATGGGGTCGCAAAGAGTCGGACACGACTGAGTGACTGAACTGAGATAGACACACCCATACAACCATCCAGCACATTGTATGTGGAAAGCAACAGTTCCCACAAATAGCCAGGTAGCTTAAGCTTAATGGGTTCCCTGGGTTTTTGCTCACCAGGGTGTCTATCCTGAAGCCAAAGGTGCTGTCTCCTGCACTGCGGAGCCAAGAAAAAGGGCTAGTAGAGAAGAGCTGCAGTAGACTGGCTAGTGGCCTTCCCCGAAGTGACAAACTGGGGATCCTGGGACCTGAAGGTCACTAAAAGAGCTGGAGGAAGAAGCTGTGTAGCAATGGGCAATGGAGTATTTTAATATTTTCACAACAAGCATAACACTAGCTGAATTTCTGCTCTGATTAGAATCAAAATCAGTTTATACTTTTTAACCAAGCAACATATCCTCTTTGCTCATTTGATAGGTCAACAATCACAATTTCATAACAATGGCTAGCCCTGACTTATTAGGGTCATTCAAGGTTCCTAAGGAAAAAAAAAAATGAGGGTATTTTTGTTTAAAAACTCCTTCTTTCTGAAGTTTGCAGCTTCTTTCTGCAAAATGCACTGTACTTCACTGGGAAATCCCTCTTCTCTGAGTGAAAACAGAGGTTACCAGGCCTCTTCCAGCTCATCCTGGACCTTGCGGCCTGTGCTGCATGCTATTGGTCAGGACAAGTCACATGACACCTCTCCCATCAAAAAGTCTAACTCAGTTGTGAATTCTGTAAAACATGCTTTACTTTCTCTGCTCTGTGAACTTCTAACTCCAAGAAAACAGTGGATGTTTTGCTTCATAATGCTTTCCTGCCCTTCTCCAGGGCAGTGGAGATAGACACACCCATACAACCGAAGCACTGTGGTAACAGTTCTGGCTACCCGTCTAGATTTTCATGACCTTTGCTTTGGACATTTCTCAGTAGTGGTTTTCTTCCACTCACCTACTTTATTGAATTAATCTGCAAAAGAATTAAATTTAGGAGACAGTGAGGAAGGACACAAAGTGAGAGCAAAACTCAGGGTGTCATCTTTTCAGTTGCATGGTAAGATGCAAGAGCAAAACACAGCCACAGTGTATTTGCTCAGCAAGGTTAGTCCATCATTTTGCTGTTTGAGGTATGAGGTCTGGATCTGTGACCTTGGCATTTCTAGAGATGCTGGCTGTTGGCCTCACCTTTTGTACTTGTAGAAACCACAACAATCCTCTCTTTCTAGTGGATTCAGGGATAGAAATGAGGAAGAATGATAAAGACTTGCTTCCCAGTCTCCCCTGGATGTAAATGATTTCACTATTTTAACAGAGAGTTAACCAAGCCACAGGATATTTTTTTAAAGATGATATCCATTGTAGAATATCTACCCTATTCTACACAGATGCCAGTGCAGTTGTTCCCAGAAAAGATTTTTTAAATCACATTTTTTTTTAAGATAAGGGGGATATATTTCTTATGACTACAGGTAAAATTTGTTGGTAAAGGGAGATTGATTCTGGAGTATGTTTGGATTTTTAAAAAACTTTTTATTTTGTATTGGGGTACATGCATGCTAAGTTGCTTCAGTTGTGTCCAACTCTGCAACCCTGTGGACTGTAGCCTGCCAGGCTCCTCTGCCCATGGGGTTCTCCAGGCAAGAATACGGGAGTGGGTTGCCATGCCCTCCTCCAGGGCAACTTCCTGACCTAGGGATTGAACCCATGTCTCCTGTGTCTCCTGCATTGCAGGCAGATTCTTACCACTGAGCCACTGAGGATTGGGGTATAGCAGATTAACAAACAATGTTGTGTTAGTTTCAAGTGAACAGGGAGATAAATACATTATCCATTCTCCCTAAACTCCCCGTCTGTCTAGTCTGCACATAACACTGAGGAGAGTTCCATGTGCTATACAGTAGGTCCTTGTTGATTTGGTAAAAATTTTGGTAGAATTAAATTAACCAACTTACGCTTTTCAAATACTGCATTTGTTGTTCAATGCCATGTTCGCACTTAAATCACTTTGCTTGAACTAGGTCAGAATATGTTGATGTATTAACGAATCTGGATGATAAACTTAGGCTGTTTTCCTTTGAGGGAAGGAATTTGGTTTTCTTTGGCTGCTTGAACCCTCCTTTGGAGGTAAAGGATCCGAGGGTGTGTAATTGAGATACATTCTGAGGGCATAAGGTTAGAGAGAAGAAGGAGGTGGCAAAGAAAAATTTGATAAGTATCAGAGTACATGCTTCACGCTGAAACCTGATCATTACTTAGTCTGACCACCGCCCAATCACAGTGATCTGAGAACCAAGAAAGCCCATGAGAGGTGTGCTGAGATCACATGAGGTGATGCATATGAAATTATTTTGTAAGTTGCAGAGCATATTATATAGTGCTGTAAATTGTCAAGTGCCATATATTTGTATTCTTACCATACATTGCAGGCTCTGTGGAGAGGTACTATGGGAAAAGAAACAAAATATTTGTACAAATGATGTTACCAAATAAAAGTCCATGTGCTTGACCCACAGTGAGGCCAAACAATATTGAAACGTCAGAGTCTGAAACACAAAAATGTTTATTGCAGGGCCCTGTAGGGAGACAGGTGGCTCACACTCCAACTCCTCTAAGGGTTTCAGTAGTCCAATTTTAAAGGCAGAGTGATGGACGAGTGTGGTTGGTTGCTGCAAACTCTTGGTGTAGGAATCCTTTGTTCCTACAGCTGTCCATGTAGGTCAGGTCACAATGTTTCTGTAAATCTCCAATGAGACAAATATTATTCTCTGTTCTGCAACTTTTTCTCTCTATGTGAATGGACTTTTAAAAGCAAAATCTTGAGAATAAGCTATCCTGTATGTTTCAGGCTGTAGGCAACATTCTTTCCAAAAGAAGCAGAGCCAGCATGACTAAGCACAGGCAACAGAGCACAAAAGCTAAAGCAAAAGGAACAGAGCTTATACGGAGGAAGGTTTATTCTTCCCCATCACAATAACAGGGAGCAACAAAGCCTCAGACATGCCTAACTGCTGTTGGCTCAGATGGTGAAGAACCTGCCTGTAATACAGGAGACCTGGGTTCAGTCCCTGAGTGGGGAAGATCCCCTGGAGGAGGAAATGGCAACCCACCCCAGTATTCTTGCCTGGAGAATTCCATGGAAGAGTCTGCCGGGCTTACAGTCCATGGGGTCACAGAGAGTCGAACACAACTGAGCAATAAACTTGTTTGGGGGCATGATTACCGAAACACTACACTTGAGCATTCCAGTGAGTTTAAGCAAGACAGTCAAGGTGACCTGTCATTTACTGTAGATGCTTGGTGGCTCAGCTGGTAAAGAATCTGCCTGCAATGTGGGAGACCTGGGTTTGATCCCTGGGTTGGGAAGATCCCCTGAAGAAGGGAATGGCTACTCACTCCAGTATTCTGGCTTGGAGAATTCCATGGACTATACAGTCCATGGAGTCGTAAAGAGTTGGACACGACTGACTTTCACTTCACTTCAGTCATCTCTCAGACATCTGGCATTAGCAAGGCAAAGCCAAGTTCATTTGCAGCACTCACTAAACCAAAGGGTTATCTGGACATGGAAGAGTTTGGATGACTGTGATCAGTCACAAGATACTATTTCTTATTCTATTAAATAACAGCTGATGAATAGACATGTTTCTCTAAAGTGAAATAGGGTGGCCAAGTGGCTCTAGGATCAGAGAGACTTTCTTGGCTTTTAATCCAAGTTTGATCACTTAATGGTGTCATCTTGGGAATGTTTATTTAACTTCTCTGAACTGCAGTTTCTTCATTTGCAAAATGAGGATGACATGAGTTATTGTGAACATTAAGGAAAACAATGCACTTGAAAGCTCTTGAAAATAACAGGGACTCAAAAAAAGAGAAAGAAAGAAAACAGCTGAGCAAATGTGGACCCAGAACTGAGAGTGATTTTTTTTTTTTTTACTGGAACCAGAGACTATTCATTCAACACAACACTTCTTTCTGACCATTCCTACATTCTATGCACCATTTTTAATTTACATGATATATTATTTTCTTGAACAAGCTTTCTTGCCATGTTTTCTCTGCTGATCATTTGTCAGATCCTTAAGCATAAGGACTGTGAATTCTATTTCTTTTATCTTTTCTCTTCCCATACTGGAGAAGGTAGCTATTCCCATCTCCAGGGGATCTTCCTAACCCAGGGACTGAACCCAGGTCTCCTGCATTGCAGGCAGATTCTTTACCAGCTGATCCACCAGGGAAGCTGATGAATTCATCTTACTTCTAATCAAAGATAAGATCTCTCCTCCAGCCCTCACTTCTCTATTCACTTTTCAAGTTAAGAAAGTCTCTTTTATTTAAGTTTATTTCAGTATAAATGATAAATTAAAATGATCTGTTGCAGGATTATAAATTCCTCACACTCCATTCTTATGTGGAGAGAAATTGTAGCTTCTTTGTTTTATGGCAAAATGCTGTCATAGTTAGGGTTTGCAAGATGGCATACCGGTAAAAAATCCACCTCCAATGCAAGAGATGCTGGTTTGATCCCTGGAACAGGAAATGGCAACCTGCTCCAGTGTTCTTGCCTGGGAAATTCCATGGACAGAGGAGCCTGGCAGTCTACAGTCCATGGGGTCGCAAAGATCCGGACAGGACTGAGCACACACACATGCTCTCATTGTCATCAAAAGGTTCTTCTACCCCCTGGTAACAGGGTTGGAGAGTAAAGCCAAAAAAAAAAAAAAATGTGTGCTTTTTCTTCCCCATCACTAGTTATATTAATAACTGAAACAATCTACATATGCCAGGCAGTTATGAATACATTTCTTCCCATCCACCTTGCTCTTTATTAGAAGCTGCCTTGGTCTATGGCAGAAGCCCAGGTGGACTCAGAAACTGTCCTTTTCCTCCTTTGGTCCTGCAGCAATGCCTTCTCCCAATACGTCTGTGCTGCTGCTCTCTGCTCTCCAAGTCTGAATTAATTGGAGCCCAGAGGCCTCCTGCTGCTGATATTCACATCTCTCCTGAGAGTGCGGACTCCCTGAGGTCTCAGGGTGATTCCAATTTGGTCCGCAGACCAGAGGGTCTATCCAGATGTCTTCCACCACCAAATGCGTTCCACCCACAATTGTAAATCCCTTCTGGTCATTTTAGACTTTCGGCAATGTCACATCCCCTAGTGGGAATGAGTAGGAATTGCTGAGTCCTACCCACTTTAAGGGGCTTCCCTTGTGGCTCCCCTGGTAAGGAATCCACCTGCAATGCATGAGACCTGGGTTCAGTCCCTGGGTTGGGAAGATCCCTTGGAAAATTCTGTATAGTCCATGGGGTCACAAAGAGTCAGACACGAGTAAGAGACTTTCACTCACTCATTCACAGGTGGCTCAGACAGTAAAGAATCTGCCTGCAATGTGGGAGTCCTGGGTTTGATCCCTGGGTCGGGAAGATCCCCTGGAAGAGGGCATGACAACCCACTCCAGTATTCTTGCCTGGAGAATCCCCATGGACAGAGGAGCCTCATGGGCTACAGTCCATGGGCTTGAAAGTAGTCTGACATAACTGAGTGACTAAGCACAGCACATCACTGACCTTAACAGGCTTCCTGATGGCTCAGTGGTAACGAGTCTGCCTGCCAACGCAGGAGACACAGGTTCAATTCCTGGGCTCGGAAGATCCCCTGGAGGAGGAGATGGCAACCCACTCCAGTATTCTTGCATGGGAAATCCGATGGACAGAGGAGCCTGGGGGACTATAGTCCATGGAGTTACAAAGAATCAGACAGGACTGAGCACCCACCTTAACCTGGGAGCCAATCAAGTTTTGGAAAAAAGCTAACATCCTCTCTGTCTGTCGGAGCAACCTCTTGGGCACTGATGCTCCCTCACTGGCTGGTGCCCTGTGAGCCTGCAGGGAACTTGTCTCTCAAAGTCCTATGCCTGAAATTGAGACAGGAACCTCTGCGCCTTTCCTTTTCCCTGCACAGCTTGTCTTTTAGACCATCTCAACTCTCTTCCAGCTGTATCCAGCTGAGTTTAAAACTGATTGCTTCCTTCAGATATGTACTGAGCCCTTTAGAAGCGCTGCGTACTCTACCAGACACTGTGGTTGCGATATTAAATATGAGACATCCTCCACTCCACATCTACTGGGGAGGGGGCACCTAAGGGGATTATTATAAAAATATGTGCTTTGTAGTTAGTGTGTTGAGAAAGAGGCAAGGGTTCCTGGCCATTTATAAAAAGATAATTGACCTAGGCTGGCAGATGGGGTTTCAGAGGATGTTTCCTGGAGGAAGAGCAACTTTAGTCTTCTCTGACTCCACCCCAAAGTCTTGGGTTGTTAATATCTTGTTTATATCCTATTGAACCCACTGCTCTCAGGATCTCCTGAGAGGTTTGCCATCTTGGAGCTTTGGTTCCAAATAATTTCCATATGATACCTAAGAGAGAATGTAAGTCCATTGCCTCTCTTTCTGTCTCAGAGTATAAAAAAATCAGTCTCCTAGTTTACATCTGGAATGGGACAGCTCATAGAAGGCATGTGCCTTTAGGACATTCTGAACACTTCCTCAACAGAGGAGCCAACAAGGAGAACAGCTGTTCTCCACAGTTTTGACACTTCTGGTCCAAGCAACTATGTAAAAACTGAACAGAAAATGAAAAGCAGAGAAGCAAGGAGAAACAGTAAAAATGTAAAGGTACAACATATTTTCCCCAAGTAATGGATTCAGTATGACATTATAGAGAAGAGATTCAAATAAGACAATTCTGTTATCCAAATTTGAAATTTTAATTATTACACCTCTGGCTCACCATTGAAAATATTAGCCTCTCTTTCCCCATCTCTCTTCGCTCCCCTCAATTCTGCAATTTAATGTAATCATATCATTGGGGTCATTGCTTTCCTCATCGGTCACATGTTTTGTTATTTTATTTAAATTTGGAATCAGGAAATTCACAGTGAAATAAAACATTTGTTTCCTATGGCTGAAAGCCAGAAAGAATTTGTCTTTGGAAGGCTGATTACAAAACACAAATAGTGTTTTGGTATGTCTTTCCTACTTGATTTTACCAAATGATTAGTAACTAATTATGGCCTGTGCATACATAGGAAATCATATCATGGGTATCTTAATCGATAACATATCCAGCATAAAACTGGTATCTATTAGGGAAGTTTGCATTTCAAATACGGCAGCTGACATTAGTAAGAACCTAAGGTTCGAGGTTGAATAAAATTGGCCTTGGATAAACGATGAACACTTGCCTCGTGTCACAGAAAGTCCCAGCCTCTGTCCTGTCCTCTGTGTGCCTTCACGCTCTGAGTGGCATGTGCCCAGGACAGGGTAGTGACACGATACTGATCCTTGATAATTAAACTGCAGATTACCCCCATAGAAGCTTAACTATTTTCTCATTATCATCTTCTTGAGGCCAACATCCAAAACGGTGAATTTGCTGGAGAGGGTTAATCAAGGGATATGTCAGAAAAGAAGGAAATTTCCACAAAGTATATCATAAGAGCTGCTGCTGCTGCTTAGTCACTAAGTCTGCCTCTTTGCAACCCCATGCACTGTAGCCCCCCAGATTCCTTTGTCCATGAATTTCCCAAGCAAGAATACTGCAGTGGGTTGCATTCCCTTCTCTAGGAGATCTTTCCAACCCAGAGATCAAACCTGGGTTTCCTGCATTGCAGGCAGATTCTTTACTGTCTGAGCCACCAAGGAAGCCCAATATGACAAGAGGGAGTTATCCTTAGAGTCAACCGTTTGTGTGCGTAGTAACTCTCCATGAAGATATCCCAAAGAGGGCAAGCAGGTCACATCTCTCCGGAAGGACACCTGTTCTCCCATTACGCAGACTTGAAGATTTCAAGTCTCCATGACTCCTACTTTTCCCTGGCTTCCCTTGTCCAATTAGTCAGCAATTCTTGTGGATTATTTTTAGCACAAAATGTCACTGGTGTTTGGCACTCCTGTTCTAGTCCATCCTCTCCCAGACACCTGATTGACTTTCTTAAAATATTGTTTAAATCTTATCAATCTTTTTCCATTCTCAAGAAGACAGCAAGAAAGAAGCTCCTGATCCTGGCACCCAATAAGCAGTGTGAACAAAACCCTCATCCCTCACCTCTAATAACCACTTGAACCTCCTGTTCTTGTCAGATGCATCTTGTTCTCAGTCCCCAAATATACTTCAATTTCTTGCCATTACTCCTTGAGGCATCTAATCTTTGTTTTTCAAAATCTACCCTTTCTTCACACTTGGCTCAAATTATCTGTGATGACTCTTCTATTGTCCAGCTTGGTAGCTAAACACGCAGTCTTTACAGTCAAGCCTTCTTACAAGTCATATTCCTGTGTCACGAAGAGAATTATTGTAGGCTACTCTTGGGGTCAATATATCCAGAGAGAGGGTGTGGGGCGGGAGCGGGGGGTGGGGGTCGGGATTGGGAGTTCGTGTACACTCATGGCTGATCCATGTCGATGTGTAGCAAAACGAATACAATATTGTAAAGCAAAACAAACTAAAAAAATAAAAATTAATTTTAAAAAAAGGCAAAAAAAATAAAAAGGATAAAAAAATATTAATATTTTTGGAGGAGGGAAACAAGTAATAATGTGCAGAGGGAGAAGTTGAACTGTAACACTATTGCTACAGAGACTTCAGCCAATCCTTCAAGCTCTGGAAGTGGGAAGATCCTCCCAGAGTTTTCCAACTGAGACCAATTTACACCCTTCTCCCACCACCAGACTAAACCATAGGCAAGGCAGCTTCTTTCAGCCAGTGACAATTCTTGGAGAGACCAGGAATCATGAGCAGTCAATACTCCTTTCCTGTTCTTGGAGGATGAGTGCCTTTCTTGGCCCCAAAAGAAGGTCTGGGCAGCACACCACAGTATCCACTACAGACCTGTTGAGTACCTGCTGGCCCTCCCGCTTCTAGCTATGTGATTGCAGGTAAGTGTCTTAACTTTTCTATGTCTCTGTGGCTTATTTCCAAAGAGAGAAGGAAATGTAGCTTTCTTTTTCTCTAAGGATTAGATGAACGAATCCACGCAATGCAAAGCTCAAATAAAGAGCTCAAAAATTCTATTATAACATTTATCATCACTGTTATTAGACACTTAGATGTGCTGCCTTGTATTGTCATTTTAAAGTTTTCGTTATGGCTCAGTTCACAATTATTCACAACACATAACCATTGGGAACCATTGAACTAGTCTCTAAAACCTCTAAGGGCAGAGACGATATCTTTTTTAATCTTTGCACCACCCCCACCTCCTACACAAGGACATTCATTGTGAATGTGCTTGAATTGATATTTTAGTTGGGCTCTGAAGTCACGCATTAGTAAAGATAGAAACAAGGCAAATCCTCCTGCTATAGTTACACATTCAGTATTTAAGAGGGATTTCCAAACCCCAGTTTTGAAATTGTTTTAGTTTTAAGCTACATTCACTACCAGAAATCATGTCTGTTCCCAAAGAGGACTGTTGTGAGACCATGTTAATTTTAGCCAAGTTCCTTAATTTGTCCCATTCTCTTCCACTTCTTTTAACTGACATTAATTCAGACCTTCCACGCTGCCAGAGCCTTTGTACTAGTGTCTTTGCCATTGGTCAGTCCCTAACTCTGGCTGTTCTCCAAACTGCAGCTAATACTGTCATTCCACATCACAAATTTCATGTGCTTCCTTTAGTTCGCAAAATCAAAATCAATGGCATTTGGAAGATCTTTCCAATGGGTCCTCTCAGCACGTCCCCCCATTTCCCCAGCTTTCCAGTCCCCAGTTAATACCCTTTTTCTCAAATGAATGAATACCAATCTCTAGCCACACTGATCTGTTCATATTCTGCAGTATATCATGCAGCCTTTCCCTCATTTCTCCAATTGGTACAGAGCTGGTATTAAATTGACAGTTGATTAATATATTAATACATATATTTCCAACATACACATGTTGGAAATTTCCTAAATTCTAAAGTAGTTCTGTGTCTATTGGATCCAAAGAAGGCAGCATCTGGCATTCTGAAAACTTATGAATAAATAAATGAACCAATTGTAAAGAAAGAATAGCTTCTAAGAATCCACTCTATACAGACAGTTGTTTTCAGGTCAACTGAGCTTCCTCAGGTTGGGCTAGGAAGATAATTGTGCAGATTGGGCTAGGAAGATAATTGTCATGGTGAGGAGCCATGTAGGCTTCTGGTTCACGTCTCATCATGACTCTGCATCAGGCTCCTGGGAGTGTGCATCGGGTCAGTGGTTAAGTCTTCAATCTTGTCACAACTGAGCATCCAGTTGGCAGAGGTGACTGAAGTAAAGGAAGGTAAGTATCTTGGTGCAGAGTGGTTGGTTTGTTCGGGCTCTTGACCAGAGGGAGATTTGGAGACATCTGCAGAGGGGACTATCCATCAACCAGGCACATAAGTGAAAGGGACAAGCTCATGAAAGAAAAACATCACTCTGAAGATGGGTAGCGTGGAGGAGGTAAGGGAAGCAAACCAAACACCCTTCCTTTATGAGTCATTTTTTAAGGTCTTGCTTAAATTTTTTGTTTTAAAAAAAATTATGATTTAAAAGGTTCAAACAGCCTAGGGAAGTAAATCCATGCATACTTCCCACATTAGTTAATATTTACTAAGAAATCATAGGTTACAACAAATTAAACTTTTTGGCTCTCTTACTGAGGCTTTTTGGCCAACCATGTTAGTGACTGTTCCTACAGATAGTTTATAACTCTATTTTTTGCCCCTCCAGAGCAACTAAAGTGCAACAAGTCAGGAGGACTCTGGATTCACGTGGTTCTTAAATCAGGGCCTTAGGAAAATGGATCAGAGGTGGGGGAATGGGTCAGTGCAAGCAGGCAGAGACACTAGATATACCCACTCACTCACTGGGAAAAGTGAGTTAGATGTCTCCTTGTCTGAGGTGGAATTCCTGCCTATAAACCTGGGCACCCTCAGTGAGAAATGCTTCACAGTCCAAACTGATGTTTATTTTGGACTCTCTTTCTCTTTCAGCTTTCAGTTCTGACCTTAGGAATGAGCTCACAATTGAAGCGAATGTGTCTTCTGTTTCTACTGTTAAAGAATTACCTACCCACTGAAAAGCCACATAGTATTAACAATGGCCGTGTCCCAAATATAAGCTTCTTGGAATTGTACAAATTGTGTTTATGATGCTAGCAGATTTTGGTTTAACTGCTGAAGTATTTCAGTGAGAGGGACTGAATTCTTAGTAAATGAAATGCTTCCTCTGTTCAGTTTTGGTCTGTTGAATGCTGGAAGTTTGGTGAGTGTGATCCATTCATTACATACATCTGGGATGAAAGAAAAGGCCAGCCATTTGGTTTTGATACCATGTTTTGGTTTTTTTTTTTTAAACTGTATCTCAGACTGAAATCATATAAATTAAAAAATGGTCCTTTGAAGTTATTCTTAATCTCCTAGGTGTGTTTCTAGTCTTGAGAAATGAGTGGGGCTTCTGAATGCCTGATTAGTTTGTACAGATTTTGGTTTGTCATATCTCTTATGGATTGTAACTGATACTGATTCTAAAATGCCTGGAGGCTTCACTTTTCAGCATCACCACAGACAGCGCTAGTGCTTCGTTGACTGGATCCTTGAAAAGACAAGTTATCCACACTGGAGTAATACCTCACATTTTCTGGAGAGGGTAGAAAGAAAAACAAATATTTATTGACCCATTTATTTTTCCAGCAAACTTCTATTTGACACTAACCAAATACTGAGCTGAGTGGTTTACATATAACACATAGCTGACTCCTAACAATTCTAGGAAACCCATTTTATAGATATGGAAACTGAGACACTGAGGGCTTCAGTAACTTGTAAATAGAGGAGCTGAGGTTTAAATTCAGATAGGTCATTAAAAATAACCAAGGCTTTTTCATTAAGTGAATAGCTCATGCATATGAAAATACAAACATAGCTGAAGGAGGGACAAAGAATCTGATTTGGGAAGGACTGATCTTTTTAGCCACTAAGGGAATGAGAATATATTGCTGTAGGAAAAACATCTTCCTCTTCTTGATCCGGAGGTTGAACCCATATTTCCTCTTCTGTCCTCCTTTTCCCACCACCCAAGATGTGTCATGAACTCCCACAGCAGGCAAACTAGGAAACATCATTTTGGGTGTCCTCCTCAGGCATGCCTCTGACATCCTCCTACTTTGAATAGCCTCAAAACATTTCAAAAAGAAAAAAAAAGGATTAAAAAGGGAGTTTTAAAAAGAAGCAGACCTGAAGTTGCACAGAGGCAGCAAAGACATCTTTGAGGTCATTCTTTTTTTTTTTTTTTCTACACTGATGTATTCTCTCCAGAGTGATAATAATCTTTTTTGAAATGCAGGTCTAAGACGGAAGGAATTTTTATCTGGAAGAGTAATATAAATTAGCTTTGACTGCCAGTTTCCACTGATTATTACTTTCCAGGCGGAATTCCTACAAATTCTTGAGGCATGACCTCCAATGAAAAAATAAAACCCCTTTAAAATCTTGTTGAGAAATTCCAGATAACTTTCACAAGAGATTTAATTTTAGAGCATTAACACAATCTTGGTTGGAAAGATAAAACTACAATGCAGTTATTTGGTAAAAGTCATTACTTCACAATGAAGTCATTGGAGATTATTTTACTGTGCTTATCTGTCCCTTCTTTTTTTTTTTTTTTTTTCTTTAAACTTGGTTTCTTTCTCCCAAAACTAATTTTATTATGCATTACTCAGTGCACTCTGGATTCACCCTTATGAAAGGATAAAGTGTTTCAACAGATAACCAGTTGGAGGCAGCCAGTTTGAGATTCAACCTACCAGGATGAGCAAACGCTGTTACAGGGTATTACATCTTAGTCATATGAACTATGTGCTATTGCACATGTGTGGTTTCAGAAATCATAGTGGAAGGTTTAACAGGAAAAAAATAAAAAAGGAGGCATCATTGGGAAGTAAAGGACTCAAAGAGATTTCTGTATATCTTGAAGTAAGATTGAAGTGTCAGGAAGTAAGAGCATACTTGCTAGTGTTTTCAGAGGACTTAATACGTGACAGGTGTGAAGGTGTGTTGGAGGGGGGAAGTGGGATCACCCCCATTGGACTGACCAGAGTGCTAGAAAGGTAAAATGATTTGTTTTAAGGACTCATGACCGCAAAATAGTGGGAGAGAGCAATTTGAGTCTGAGAATATTTGACTGTGAAGTTGATTCTCTTCCGAGGCCAATGTGTTGCTCTTTCTTGAGCTGGCCTAAATGAAGGTGAGAAAACATGAAGACCAGCACCCCATGTGAAAGGTCTATCAACATTTCAGAATAGTCAAAGGGAAAATGTTGTCATTTCCCACCACTTTTTGTAAAATCTTCATTTACTTCAATTTAACATTTAATTTTTATTTAAATTAATCAATGCATTAATATCTGATAAATTTAAATATTCAATATTGCATATGATAATTATTATTGTGTGTGCTGTCACGTCTGACTCTTTGCGACCCCATGGACTGTAACCCACCAGGATCCTCTGTCCATGGAATTTTCCAGGCATGAATACTGGAGCAGGTTGCCATTTCCTCCTCCCAGGGATCTTCCCGACCCGTGGATGGAACCCGTGTCTCCTGCATTGGCAGGCGGATTCTTCACCACTTTGCCCCCTGGAAAGCCTTGGTCGGAAACAAGATCCCACATGCCCTGGGGCAACTAAGCCACAACTAGAGATCCCCATACCAATACAGCCAAATAAGTAAATAATTATTATACATAATCAAAGTAAGTCAGCTTAAAGTAAAAATGGAAATAGATGTATAACATATCGCTATATGTGAGATATAATCTTTATCCTCAAAAGTGAAAGTCCCTCAGTTGTGTCCGACTCTTTGCGACCCCATGGGCTAGACAGTGCATGGAATTCTCCAGGCCCAACACTGGAGTGTGTGTGTAGCCGCTCCCTTCTCCAGGGCATCAGGGATTGCACCCAGGTCTCCAGCATTGCAGGTGGATTCTCTACCAACTGAGCTATCAGGGAAGCCCTTTATCCTCTAACATGTATGTAAATATAATCACAGGGAAAAATGTGAATTATTCTTATTTTCAGGGTATTTATGTGGAGAGGTAGATTATTCTGTGAATATAGTGATTATTTTTAACATAAAATTCCCCTTTTCTTTTTTTAAAATATAAATGTATTTATCTTAATTGGAGGTTAATTACTTTACAATATTGTATTGGTTTTCATTTCCTTTTTAAACATTTTTTTTTACTTATAACCCACAAACAGGTGGAAAAACATGATTTATGTAATAAGAAAGAAAATAGACTTGAACCTATGGGATTCTTTATTCTACTTTCCCTGAGAATAAATCAATGGTGGAAATTGTCTTTTAGATATTGAAATATATGTTGCTTCTTTTCAAGAATATTCATATTTTATTGGCTTTTATACAAGAAATCAAATAGGTTGCTTTTTCTAAGAGTAATTCAATATTATTCACTCTTATGCTATGAAATGTCATAGCATGATGTGTATTGTATGACTCTTTTCATGCATTAATCTCATTTATTAAGCATCTCATTTACTCAAGGCACCAAGGATGCAAAAATACACACATCCATTTCTCCAAGACACTCACAGGTAGAAAATTATACAATTATGGTACAATATAGTGGGGATTATGTGCAATATGCATACATGTGAGTGAGCATAACCGTGGACTTCCCAGGTGGCGCTAGTGGTAAAGAAACCTTCCATCCCTGGGTTGGGAAGATTCCCTGGAGGAGGGTACAGCAACCCACTCCAGTATTCTTGCCTGGAGAATCCCATGAGCATAACTGGGCTTTCTAAATTCTCAGAGTTATGTCTGACTCTTTTGAAGCCCATGGACTGTAGCACGTCAGGCTCCTCTGTCCATGGAATTTCCCAGGCAAGAACACTGGAGTGGGTAGCCTTTCCCTTCTCAAGGGGATGTTTCTGACCCAGGGATCAATCAAACCCATGTCTCCTGCATGGGCAGGTAGATTCTTTACCACTAGCCACCTCGGAACTCCAATAAGAATTATACTGAAAAAAATTAGTTTAGAATATATAGGGAAATTGTGATGATAGCAAGAAATAATAAGTTTATTTTAATTACATTTAAATTTGCTCCTTTCTTTTAAGATATATTTCAACAAATGTTTCTGAAAAAATATAAAATAATTTCAAATGCATCATGTTTATCATTAATCTTACAGTGTTTCAGAGATGTGGAAAGAGGCAGGTACTTTTATTATTTCTCATTTATAGAAATAACTCATAATTTCAGCTACTTTCCAGGCAAAAGACCATAATCATTAGTAAAATGTTTAGTAAATTAGTAAACTGTTTAGTAAAAGTTCTTACAATTTACAACTATCCAAAATATATCATTTGTACTCTTCCATTTATAATCTAATATAACTCTTTACTTCTTTAATATACAATTTAACTCTCATTTTCCATTCTTGGTATATATTAGCACATTCTGCTGCTGCTGCTAAGTCGCTTCAGTCGTGTCTGACTCTGTGCAACCCCATGGATGGCAGCCCACCAGGCTCCCCCATCCCTGGGATTCTCCAGGCAAGAACACTGGAGTGGGTTGCCATTTCCTTCTCCAATGCATGAAAGTGAAAAGTGAAAGTCAAGTCGCTCAGTCGTATCTGACTCTTAGCGACCCCATGGACTGCAGCCTACCAGGCTCCTCTGTCCATAGGATTTTCCAGGCAAGAGTACTGGAGTGGGGTACCATTGCCTTCTCCAATATTAGCACATAATTGGAGGATTATTACTTTGCAATATTGTGATGGGCTTTGCCACACATGAACGTGAATTAGCCATAGGCATACATATGTCCTCTCCCTCCTGAACCCCACTCCCACCTCTCTCCCCACCCCATCCCTCCAGTTGTCAGACCACCAGCTTTGGGTGCCCTGTAACATACATCAAACTCCCACTGGCTATCTACTTTAAATATGGCAATGTGTATGTTTCAATGCTATTTCCTTTTTATTCCCTGATAATCCATATTTGTTTTTGATAAAAGACTACAAAATAGGGATAAAAAAAGACAAAGAAAAAACTATGATTGTGACTCTGTGTTTGTGTGATAGAGAGAGAGGATAGAGATTCTAACCAGAAGAAGAATGACAGGTGTGACAGAGGGAAGGTGAGCATGGCAGAAAAGAACGGTCAGAAGCACTAAGGGTGTGTATTCTTTCTGACTTAGTCCCCATAGTGACTCAGGAAGGCAGCTCACCACTGTTCCTATTTCCTGCTACTTCACTGAGGTTCACTTCAGCTCAGAGATGTTACAGTAACCACGAACACACCTCCTTGTTTCCATCCCTGAGGTTCAGTCCATTCAGATGAAATTTCCTAAATTAGCACTTCCAAAGAGTCACCCCCACAGGTAAGAACTACTTCAGTTACAGTTACAGTACAGAATTCCACTCAGGGGCCTTCATATATTCCAACAACAAATTAATTTCAGCTTTATTTTTCTCTCTGTCTCCCTCCACACAATTCAAAGGTAAACAAATGAATAATTTGAGTCATGAATACTCTGAGAGAAATAAAATAGGGTGACAGGAGAACTGATGGCAGGGAAGCAGGACAGTGCCAGGGGTTTGGAGTTCCCAGGGCTTTCCCTGGAACAGATGATCTGCCCCTGGCAGAAGGCTGCTTTCTGTCACCCAGTGGCATGGTCGCTCCCCTCATCTGCTGTGTTCAGAGCATAGTATGTGCAGACGGGAAGATGACTTGGCAGTTGTACAGCCCAGTGATTCTCAAATGCTATGAAATTGCCATATAGCCAAATTCTCATATATATACATATATGAGAACATATGTTCTCATATAACATATAACTGCTTTGTGCAAGTGAAATCTCACAAGGTCTACAACCTCTGGATAAGTTCACAGTTCCATTGAAAACCTTCAGTCTGGTTTATGTTATTTCCTTTTACGGTTGAGGAAATGGAGGTACAGATGGGCATAGAGATGAATGGTCAAAAATTAGATGCCAGGCAGGTGTGACCCATATTACAGGCAGCTTTTGATTGGTTCATTTGGCTATCAGTTTCTTCTGTTTGAAGGTGGTATTGCCTTCAAAATCATTTCTTAACCTAGGGATGTGACAGACTGCTCCAAATGGTATTATCTAATGATTCATCTAATTTATTCCTAGACCTAGTTTTAGGCAGCTTTTAGTTTTGCTTCCCAAGACCAACCCAACTATAGGATAAGGATTTATAGCCACTGGCATCACATGGTACCTTGCAGGCTCAGCTCTAAATTACCTCGTCCCTTTCTGGCCCTTATCCTTTGTATCTCACAATGGTACCTGACACATTTGCCTTGTATTGTCACTATATAAACCTTTGCCTTATCTTCTACACAAGATGGCAAACGTCCGTGCACAGGAATTGTGTCTTAATAATCTTTGAGATATCCACTGAAAATAGTGCTCCAAGTCATCGTGTGTGATACAGATCAAGTATTAACAAGTGTCACAGATTCTGACACACACTCAAGCAGAGAAAAGTATTGAAAACTCATGTTGAGCATTGATAAAATCATTGGCATATGTGGGTAGCCTCCCCAGGTGGGTAGTCTTGCCAAGGAAAGCATTTATTTGAAAGTGTAAGATCTGGGATGTCATCAAGTAGATGTTCAGTGAAGGCCTGCTGTATAGGACAGGGAATTTAAAAAATAAGAAGCTGCAATCTGTTTGTAGGACATATATTGCTGCTGCTGCTGCTGCTAAATGGCTTCACTCATGTCTGACTCTGCGTGACCCCATAGAAGGCAGCCTACCAGACTCCCCCGTCCCTGGGATTCTCCAGGCAAGAACATGGGAGTGGGTTGCCATTTCCTTCTCCAATGCAGGAAAGTGGAAAGTGGGAGTGAAGTCTCTCAGTCGTGTCTGACTCTCAGCAACCCCATGTACTGTAGCCCACCAGGCTCCTCCATCCATGGGATTTTTCCAGGCAAGAGTACTGGAGGACATATATTAGGTTAACCTTAAAGTTGCATTCCAAAATACATTAAGTGCAGACAAATATTGTTTGATTCCACTTATACGAGATACCTAGTAGAGTCGAATTCATAATCAGAAAGTACATTGGTAGATGCCAGGTGTTGGAGGTGGGGAGGAGGGATGGGAAGTTAGAGTTTAATGGGAACAGATTTCAGTTTAGGAAGGTAAAAAATTCAAGAGATGGGTAATGGTGAGAGTTAATGTGAATACACTCAAAGCCACTGAACTGTATAGTTAAATATGGTTAAAATAGTATGTTTTATATCATGTGAGTTTTACCACATAAAAAGACGTTAAAAAATCTGTTAGTATGATTTCATCATCATGGCACCTATTTAGTGAGTGACGATTAGGTTGTTCAGACAGAATACTAGGTTTTTTTGAGTAGGATTCAGGAGAAGCACAAAATACAGCCCATACCTTAACAAATTAGCAGTTTAGATTAAGAAGCAAGAGTTCAAAAATATAAAATCACACATGTGTGTATGTTAATCGCTCAGTCGTGCCCAACTCTTTGCGAGTCCATGTCTCATAGCCTACCAGGCTTCTATGTCCATGGGATTCTCTAGGCAAAAACACTGGAGTGGGTTGCCATTTCCTTCTCCAGGAGATCTTCCCCACCCAGGGACTGAACCCTGGTCTCCTGCATTGCAGGCAGATTCTTTCTGAACCACCTGGAAAGTCACATATGATTTATTTCTAAGTTTTGCAATGGGTGTAAGTTAGAAATTGAAGGAGTCATCACTAAGGGACGGCCGTGGAGGAGTGTAGGGAAGGTTCCAGACCCTGGGTTGCCATGAGAGCCCCAAGCCCTGCACTGAGGCGCCAAATCATCCACACAGACCTCAGAGGGAACTAAAGGCTGGTCTACACAAAGTCAAAACACAACGCGTCAGTCCAGAGGAAAAGAACAAAACAGACTTTCATTTTCCTGTCCGAGAAGAGGCTTGGCGGCACAGTTCAGCAGGTTTCAGAAGTTCCAGTGCCAGATGTTGTTCCTAAAGAAGAAACACTCTGAGAACTCATGAGGATGCAAAACTGTCCCCGAGCAGGAGGAAATCAGGACCGAGGAGGAGATGGCTGGATGGCATCACAGACTCAATGTGCGTGAGTCTGAGTGCACTCCGGGAGCTGGTGATGGACAGGGAGGCCTGGCGTGCTGCGATTTATGGGGCGCAGAGTCGGACACGACTGAGCGACTGAACTGAACTGAATTCAGATTTACATACACACACACACATATTTCTTTTTCAAATTTTTTTCCATTATAGATTATTGCGAGATATTGAACATAGCTCCTCATGCTGTACAGTGGGTCCTTGTCTTTTTAAGTCTATTTTATATGCAGCAGTGTATGTCTGTTAATCCCAAATTCTTAATTTATCCCCCCGCTTTCCTCTTTGTTAAACATGTTTGTTTTCTATGTCTGTGAGTCTCTGTTTTGTAAATAAATTAATTTGTGTCTTTTTTTAAATTCCACATGATATGATATTTGTCTTTCTCTGACTTCCTTCACCTAATATAATAATCTCTAGGTCCATCCATGTTGCTGAAAATGGCATTATTTCATTCTTTTTAATGGCTGATTAGTACTCCATTGTGTGTCAATGACAGTCAATATATCAGCAAATTTGGAAAACTCAGCAGTGGCCACAGGACTGGAAAAGGTCAGTTTTCATTCCATTCCCAAAGAAAGGCAATGCCAAAGAATGCTCAAACTACCACACAATTGGCCAAAGAATGCTCAAACTACCACACAATTGCACTCATTTCACATGCTACTAAAGTAATGCTCAAAATTCTCCAAGCCAGACTTCAGCAATACGTGAACTGTGAACTTCCAGATGTTCAAGCTGGTTTTAGAAAAGGCAGAGGAACCAGAGATCAAATGGCCAACATCTGCTGGATCATCGAAAAAGCAAGAGAGTTCCAGAAAAGCATCTATTTCTGCTTTATTGACTATGCCAAAGTCTTTGACTGTGTGGATCACAATAAACCGTGGAAAATTTTGAAAGAGATGGGAATACTAGACCACCTGACCTGCCCCTTGAGAAACCTATATGCAGGTCACGAAGCAACAGTTAGAACTGGACATGGAACAACAGACAGGTTCCAAATAGGAAAAGGAGTACGTCAAGGCTGTATATTGTCACCCTGCTTATTTAACCTATATGCAGAGTACATCATGAGAAAGCTGGACTGGATGAAGCACAAGCTGAAATAAAGATTGCGGGAGAAATATCAATAACCTCAAGTATGCAGATGACACCACTCTTATGACAGAAAGTGAAGTACTGAAGAGCCTCTTGATGAAAGTGAAAGAAGAGAGTGAGAAAGTTGGCTTAAAATACACCATTCAGAAAACTAAGATCATGGCATCCAGTCTCATCATTTCATGGGAAATAGATGGGGAAACAGTGGAAAACAGTGGCTGACTTTATTTTTGGGGGCTCCAAAATCACTGCAGATGGTGATTGCAGCCATGAAATTAGAAGACGCTTACTCCTTGGAAGGAAAGTTATGACCAACCTAGACAGCATATTAAAAAGCAGAGACATTACTTTGCCAACAAGGGTCCATCTAGTCAAGGCTATGGTTTTTCCAGTGGTCATGTATGGATGTGAGAGTTGGACTGTAAAGAAAGCTGATCACCGAAGAATTGATGCTTTTGAACCATGGTGTAGGAGAAGACTTTTGAGAGTCCTTTGGGCTGTAAAGAGATCCAACCAGTCCATCCTAAAGGAGATCAGTCCTGGGTGTTCATTTGAAGGACTGATGTTGAAGCTGAAACTACAATTCTTTGGCCACCTGATGCGAAGTGCTGACTCATTTGAAAAGACTCTGATGCTGGGAAAGTTTGAGGCCAGGAGGAGAAGGGGACGACAGAGGATGAGATGGCTGGATGGCATCACCAACACAATGAACATCGGTTTGGATGGACTCTGGGAGTTGGTGATGGACAGGGAGACCTGGCATGGTGCGGTTCATGGAGTCGCAAAGAGTTGGACACGACTGAGTGACTGAACTGAACTGTGTGTCAATGTGTGTGTGTGTACCACATCTTCTTTATCCTTTCATCTGTTCATAGACATTTAGGTTCTTTCCATGGAAAGAAATAGTACTTAACTGTGCATGTCTAAAATGATGGACACAACTTGATACAGCTGAATGTGGTGTTCGGTGCTTAGGGATTTGTTGAAAAACCTAAAATTGACCACAAAAGTTTACTGGCCACTCGCTATGCATTGAGCTCTATATCAGATGCTTTCAGAACATGAAAGAAATGCAAGGCTGATTCCTCCACTGAGAGGAAACTACAACGAGGGTAGAGAGAATCATCAACATATTATTGATAATGACAACCTCTCACCCTCAACACCATTGCCATCACCACCACTGCCATCATGGTACCATCATCGTTTCACCTTATTTATACAGTATTTTGTGATTTAACCTCAGACTGTTGGTGGTTATCTTTCTCCCATTTCCAGATTAGAGACATTGTATTGGGTCAGGTTGTCTTTGTACATGAGGGAAACTCTAATCCAAGAGTTTTCTAGAACTCTAGTGTTCTAGAATTCTAGTATTTTCCAGACTACAATGTGCTTTATACATGCAGCTAAATTCTTAGCAGCCACACTGAACATATAAATTCATATATGCAAATATTATAGTTTTCAATGTAGACCTTAAGAGTCCAAAGTCAAAAAGAGTCTTGGAAAAACTCTTTGGAAATTGATTTCAGCAAGTTCATTGCATCCTTTGAATTTATTAGTTCCAGAAAATATTTATCTTGTTAAAAATATAAACTTTAGGGACTTCCCTGGTGATCCAGTGGCTAACACCTAGGCACTTTCACTGTAGGGAGCATGGGTTCAATCTCTGCTCAGGGAACTAAGATCCCACAAAAAAATTTTAAAATGATCACTTACTTTAAAATAAATAAATATATTATATATATATAGCTAAAAGTTTTTTGGAGTCTTATGAGTAATTTTAACTGTCAATTTGATTAGGCTACAAAGGGCTCAGATATTTGGTCAAATATTATTCTGACTGTCTGTAAAGCTGTTTCTGGATGAGATTAACATTTGAGTGAGTAGACAGAATAAATCAGATAGTGTGACCTAATATGGGTGAGCCTTGTCTGATCGGTTGAAGGCCTAAATAAAACAAAAAGATTCAATAAAAGAGATTCCTTCTGCCTGACTGCCAAGCTGGAACATGATTTTTTTTTCTTTGGACTTAAATAGAAACATCAGCTTTTCCTTCATCTTGAGACTGCTGGACATGGGCTGGAATGGCAACATCAGTTCTCCCAGTTCTCACATTGCTGTGCTTGGACTGAAACTATCCCACTGACTCTTCTTGGGCTCTAGCTTCCAACTTGCCAACTGAAGGTATGGGACTTGTCAGCCTCCTTAATTCCATGAGCCAATAATAAATCTCTCTCTCTGTTGCTCACCTTTCATTCACACATACACGTATATCATATACACATGCACACCATACACACACGCTCTCTATATATCTTATATAAACTTCTTATATATATATATATATGTATGTATAATGTGATATAAGCAATAGATAAACTGATAGATCTATTTGTTCTGTTCTCCTGGGGAACACTTGTTAATATGAAAACCAAGCTCAAAGAACACATTAGTTGATAAGCTGGAAATGAACGTTTGGTCACATACACTTCAAAAGATAGATATATAGATAGAGATATTTCATCCCTTATTTTTCTTAAAGGATCAAAAACTAGCTTTGAAAATAATTTTAAAATGGGAATTCGAAGTCAATCTTGAACACTGGAGATATTTCGCTATCTGATCACCAAATACTGTTCAGTATGCCCCAAAAAAGGCGATGTCAAAGAATGCATAAACTACCGCACAATTGCACTCATCTCACATGCTAGTAAAGTAATGCTAAAAATTCTCCAAGCCAGGCTTCAGCAATATGTGAACCGTCAACATCCAGATGTTAAAGCTAGATTTATAAAGGCAAAGGAACCAGAGATCAAATTGCCAACATCCACTGGATCATCGAAAAAGCAAGAGAGTTCCAGAAAAACATCTATTTCTGCTTTATTGACTATGCCAAAGTCTTTGTGTGGTCCACAACAAACTCTGGAAAATTCTGAAAGAGATGGGAATACAAGACCACTTGACCTGCCTCCTAAGAAATTTGTATGCAGGTCAAAAGCAACAGTTAGAACTGGACATGGAAGAACAGACTGGTTCCAAATCAGAAAGGAATACATCAAGGCTGTATATTGCTACTCTGCTTATATAACTTATATGCAGAGTACATCATGAGAAACATTGGGCTGGAAGAAGCATAAGCTGGAATCAAGATTGCTGGGAGAAATATCAATAGCCTCAGATATGCAGATGACACCACCCTGATGGCAGAAAGTGAAGAAGAACTAAAGAGCTCTTGATGAAAGTGAAAGAAGAGAGTGAAAAAGCTGGCTTAAAACTCAACATTCAGAAAACTAAGATCATGGTGTCTAGTCCCATCACTTCATGGCAAATAGATGGGGGAACAGTGGAAACAGTGACACACTTTATTTTGGGGGGCTCCAAAATCACTGCAGATGGTGATTGTAGTCATGAAATTAAAAGACGCTTACTCCTTGGAAGGAAAGTTTTAACCAACCTAGACAGCATATTCAAAAACAGAGACATTACTTTGCCAACAAAGGTCCATCGAGGTTCAAAGCTATGGCTTTTCCAGTAGTCATCCATGGATGTGAGAGTTGGACTATAAAGAAAGCTGACCACCGAAGAATTGATGTTTTTGAACTGTGCTGTTGGAGAAGACCCTTGAGAGTCCCTTGGACTGCAAGGAGATCCAACCAGTCCATCCTAAAGGAAATCAGTCCTGAATATTCATTGGAAGGACTGATGCTGAAGCTGAAACTCCAATACTTTGGCCACCTGATGGGAAGAACTGACTCATTTGAAAAGACCCTGATGCTGGGAAAGATTGAAGGTGGGAGGAGAAGGGAATGACAGAGGATGAGATGATTGGATGGCATCACTGACTCAATGGACATGAGTCTGAGTGAACTCTGGGAGTTGATGATGGACAGAGAACTCTGGCATGCTACAGTTCATGGGATCTCAGCGAGTCGGACATGACTGAACAATTGAAATGAACTTGACTGATCACTAAATCCATTTATTCTTCTTCCTGGGGGTCCACCTTGACTGCTTTTCCCAGCTTCCCTGAGGGTGACTGAGTCATCATCTACTCCTTTTACTTACGCCCCGTAAATACCTCCCACACAAGAGTCCTCATGTTCTTCTCTGCTCAATGGAATTCAGGCATATATTGAAGATGGTGCAACATGAAACATGAGAAACCTGGGTCCCTCCTCTCAACTGGACGACACCTGCCCAGGAGAACTCCTTTTGAATTTTACATGAATGAAAAATAAACTTCTATTTTATGAAGCTGCTGAGATGTTAGGAGTGTGACTACTGTCTAATGTTCGCTAGTAGCTGGCATTACTAAGTGATACACAACATTGTCGGGATAAGAGCAGAGGTGTTACTGTTGGAGAACAAGGTCATGTGAGTTTATAACTCCTGGGATGTCTGCTTAAAATATCCATCTCTGAGACTTCCCTGGCAGTCCAGTGGTTAGGACTCTGTGTTTACAATGCAAAGGGTGTGGATTCAATCCTTGGTTTAGGAACTAAGATTCCACATGCTGTGTGATTCATCCAAGAAAATTTAAAAAATAATCTATCTCAAAATCTAGGAATTCCACCCTCACTTATTAGAATCTAGTTACTTGCATTTGTTGCTTGTCATATAGATATGTAATCTGTTGTTGTTGTTTAGTCATTAAGTCATGCTGGACTCTTTGCAACCCCATGGACGTTAGCCTGCCGGGCTCTTCTGTCCATGGGATCTCCCAGACAAGAATACTGGAGTGGGTTGCCATTTCATTCTCCAAGGGATCTTCCTGACCTAGGGATTGAACCCGCATCTCCTGCATTGCAGATGGATGGATTCTTTACTACCTAGCCATCCAGGAAACCCCAGACAGTTAATTAGGATTCAAAAAAAAAAAAAAAAAAAAAGGATGGATAGATGATTAGGTTTGGAAACCTAGTCTTAGATGCAATCAACTTAAGTCACCTTATAACATTAAACCAATTAAATTACTTATTTGATTCAAACAAATTTGAATTTTTAAACCATAGTTACAGTGAGCTGTATGGGAAAGAATATTGAATGGGGTCATAACACCTAAACTGGAATCTTAGATTTACTGTTTAGGGTAGGATAAACCCTTCCCTGATGGCTCAGAGGGTAAAGCATCTGCCTGCAGTGTGGAGACCCAGGTTCAATTCCTGGGCTGGGAAGATCCCCTGGAGAAGGAAATGACAACCCACTCTGGTACTCTTGCCTGGAAAAATCCCACGGATGGAGGAGCCAGATAGGCTACGGTCCATAGCGTCGCAAATAGTCAGACATGACTGAGCGACTTCACTTTCTTTCAACTCTTCAAGTCTGTTATCTCACTTTTAAATATAAGTGGGATTATAGGAACTTCCCTGGTGGTCCAGTCGTTAGAGCTTCACCTTCCAGGACAAGGGGGTGCAGGTTCAATCCTTGTCAGAGACCTAAGATTCCACATGCCTTGTGGCCAAAAACATAAAACAGAAGCAGTATTGTAACAAATTCAGTAGATATTTTAATAATCACCCACATCAAAAAAAAAAACTTTAAAAATATAAAAACAAAACGGAATCAGTATTCCTCACTACATTGTCGAGAAGATCAAGGTGCTACCCTTTCAAAGTGAGTAAATATTTCTGTCTGTTTTTCAGGTAACAGAAATATCAGACCTATTTAGGGGGATGCTGAATAGCAAACCCAGCAGGTTTCACTCACTCATTTCCACACACACAGCTAAGTTGCTGCCTGCCTGGGGTCCCCTGGCCTTCCAAGAACCTGGGACTCTCAACTTATAAGGGCCCAAACAGATGCCTGTGGGTCTCAGTAGCATATTTCAGTTGGAAGACATGTTGCAAGCAAACACTCGAGTATCCTGGAAGCGTAAGACCAGAAGACCAAGACCTGTGAATAAATTAAATGAGATGGGAATGCTTTGAGTGGAACAGGCTGGTGGTGCCTCCCTTACCTTGCTCTCTGCAAGCCCAGACTTCAGAGCACACCATGACTAAAAACAAAAGTCAAGCTGTGAATTACAGAGTGGAGATAAAAAGAAACAATGGCAAAATCTGGAGAAAAAAGTGGAGTGAAGGAAACCACCTTCTCGTGCTTTTCATACTTGATGAGTGTACATTCCTCGCCCCCACTGGAACAAAAACCTGATGAGATATAGGAAAGTGATCTAGAGAATGGAGTTTGGGGTCAGAAAATGCTGAGTCAGCACTCAGTTTGGCCTCCTCTTCTCTGTGTTACCTTAGAAAAGTTCTTTAACTCTAAGTGGCCTCCATTTTCTCATCTTATGTCTAAGGATTGCTGAGAAGTAAAAAAATACTTTGATGCAGGTAAATATTTCAGCACAGTCCCTGGCACAGGGTGAGAGATATAATACATTAGCTTTGGCTGATTTGGACTTCACCTTGAATATCATTTTGGTTTATGCATTACAGGGGTACACCCTGTCATCTTCTCCATCAAATCAAATCATTGCATGGAAGTCTCCTCACTTAGCTTCTAGTCTGAGTTGTTTCTTCCTCCATGGACTTGGGTGTTGAGTTGCTATCTAGGCTTTTGTACTTGACTACAGTCTTTGTCAGTCACAGACTGGATGAGATGGAGGGGAGGAGCTGTCTGTCTCCCAGAATTTAAAAAATTATGAGAAGCAACAATGGCACCTGAAAAAAATGATGAAGTGTGAGCACACGTCCTGTATTTGATGCTATAATCTATAGATCCCAGATTGACCATCAGCCTATCCTTATGGAAGAATATTTATCAGTAGCTCTGATGTTATAGTTTGGAACCTGGAGTCTGGCCCATTCCAAATCCACCACAATCTCACAGTTCTTGTCCTCAGCCCCACACCAATCCTCATCTTTGTTATCATTTACACACAAGTCTCCCTTTAAAGGTTGTCTTTTGATACTTTCTACCAGTCTCCTTCACTCAGCACCTAGTGTGATGTTGTGGATACCATAGACACTTAGTACAAATTGTAAATAGGATAAAAGGCTTAAATAATTTTGAACTGATTTATAGTTAAAGAGATGTATCATTGTTATCCAGGCCATTGGACATTCATGATGGGAGCCTGAATAAACACATGAGATAGTCAACATTTCTTAGTACCTACTTTCTGCCTGGTACGTATATTTTTCCTTTCCCATATTTCATCTATCCTTCAACTAAAAATAGAATTGATTAAACATATGTTTAATAGTATCCATTTTTTCTGCTCAAAAAATACTTCCTCCAACAATATTTTAAATTATATACAATAAAAATATACATTTTGTGAACCAGGAAGACCTTTTGGAAGGTTATAGAAGAATCGTCAGTTCTTATTTTAGGGCACATAGTTTAATCATTTTGCTTTCTGAACATTTGCTGAGCTGCTATGAAAGGAAGAGGTTTGTGATGAGAGAGCAAAGAGGAAGAGTTAATGCTAGTGCATTGGAAAGTCACGAGAATCGCACTAGGAATTTGAGGAGAAGAACACTGCAGTGGTTCAGAGAGTAAGAGGATATTGGACTTCTGGGGATCTGTTGAGAGGTAGAAAGAGTCAGAGGGTACAGGAAAACAATAGTGCATTCAGATGGATAAACAGCATTCTGACATTCTGCCAGGGCCCCTAGTATTCCTTTCCCTACTTCTGTAGTATCCTTTATCCTAGACTGTCTGTGCCTCTCCTCAAAGCAAACCCCAAACTAAGGCAATGATCATACCATTTTTGGAAACGGGAAAGTAGCGAGGTCTCAGTGAGACTGTATTCAATGAGCCACTGCCTGGTTTTGTAGGCAGACCCCCAAGGGAGGCTACCCCCAGGTAGGCCTTGGGCTGTTACCTTCTGTTCTTCTGGATGCGGCTCAGAGAAGGGTGTTCTGGGGCACATTTTCTGGGCACACCTTTAAAGACGACTATCATGAAGGATAAACAACAAAGGGCTCTCTGCCTCTTTATTCTAAAGCACTTTTGCTGGAAACTTCTCCATTTTTCCAGCACTCCTAAGCAGACAAAATGCCTACCTTCAGCTAGACTTGGGTTGAATCTGCACCTGAAGGGAATAGACTGGGTTGGAAATGGAGAAATTCTTCCTGTGGTTTACTTGAACCCCTACCAGATACCAAGAAAGGAGGCTGTTAAGTAACAACATACTAAGCCAAAATCTTTCACTATGACTATAACTGCTGATGGTCTTTAAGATGATTTTTAGTCATCATGATAATACACTCATCTCTCTCTTCTCTAATCTCTCTCTCTTCACTGGTCTCTTGCTTCCAGCATCTCTTCTTCCATTTGGTATTGCAAGTAATTTTGGCCATGCTTTATCCTGCCTGCCTGTCTGTAAATTTTTGGAAAGTAAAGCTCATTGTCCTGTCTCCTTCAGGTTTACAGCCCTTTAGACTACCTACTGTAAGACCTTGCACTCTGACCTTTGGAAAGTGAGTGGCATACCAAAAAATCATAGGTAAAAGAATGCATGCTTGAATCAAGTGAAAGGATTCACTTTCTACCTCCACAAGAAAGTTGTGGGTCACCAGGGACAAACTCTAACCTCAGAGTACGAGTTAGGTTTGTGTTGGGCTTTGCATCAAACACATAGGTGGTTTTATTCTTCTCATGTGTCAAAGACCTCCTGAAACGATGGCATCTGTCCTCATCTGAGCTGCTGTGCAATCACAGGATGGATGTTCCACTTCCAAGTTCAAGAAGAAAAGGGAAAGGCTAAATGGAAAAGGCTAGGACTAAAGAGAAGCACCTTCTCTTACCAGCTCTCCCAGAAGCCCTACTCAGGAGGTCTCCTTGTGCATGCATGCCAAGTCGCTTCAGTCGTGTCCAACTCTTTGTGACGTTATGGACTGTAGCCCACCAGGTTCCTCTGTCCGTGGAATCCTTCAGACAAGAATGCTAGAGTGGTTTACGTTGCCCTCCTCCAGGAGATCTTTCTGACCCAGGGCTGGAACTCGCTTCTCTTAAGTCTCCTGCTCTTGGCAGGCACGATTTTTACCACTAGCACCACCTGGGAAGCCCAACCAAGAATGAGAGCTAAGAAATATCACCATTGTATGAGAACCACAATAGAGAAATTTTGTACTCTGTTTGTCAAGAAGGAAAGAAAGGGTACCAATTGGGCCACCAACTCTCTTAGCCTCACTTTCTCCCCATTTATAAAATTGAAAAAAAGAACCAAACACCCACCCTGTAATGACCATGCTAAATCACTTCAGTCGTGTCCGACTCTTTGTGACCCCATGGATTGTAGCCCACTAGTCTCCTCTGTTCATGGGATTCTCCAGGCAAGAATATTGGAATGGGTTGCCAGGCCCTCCTCCAGGGGATCCTCCTAACCCAGGGATCGAACCTGGGTCTCTGACATCTCTTGTGTTGGTAGATGGATTCTTTATCACTGTGCCACCTGTAATGATGAGATAAGTTTAAATGCGATGGTAAATCTATATGAAGCCTACTGTCTAGCAAACACTCAGTAACATTCGTTTCTTTTCTTTCCTTGTATATAGTCGATACTCAATAAGTGTCAGTTACAAGAATACATTTCTATAGCACCTTATGGTTTTCAGAGATTCTGCACATACGTTATTTCATGTATTGATATACTGTCAGCTTTGGCCTCACTTATCTTTACAATCCATTAAAACAGAGATTTTGACTCTCAGGTTTGAAAAGAGCTACCAACTCTTTTTTTTTTTTTTTGGTAAATTAATTTGTTTATTTTAATTGGAGGCTAATTACTTTACAATATTGTAGTGGTTTTTGCCACACACTGGCATGAATCAGCCATGGGTGTACATGTGTCCCCCATTCTGAACCCCGCTCCCGCCTCCCTTCCCAGGCCATCCCTCAGGGTTGTCCCAGTGTACCGGCCCTGAGCACCCTGTCTTATGCATTGAAACTGGACTGGCGGTCTGTTTCACATATGGTTATATACATATTTTTAGTTTTGGTTGTGCTGGGCTTTTGTTGCTGTACGCTGGCTTTCTCTAGTTGCAGCGAACGGGTGCTACTCTCTAGTAGTGGCTCACGGGCTTTTCTTTGCAGTGGTTTCTCTTGCTTCGGACATAGGCTCTAGGGCACACGGTAGTGGTGGTGCAGGGGCTTAGCTGCTCCACAGCTTGTGAAATCCTCGCAGGCCACAAATTGAACCCATGTCTCCTACATTGACAGGCAGATTCTTAATCACTGAGGCACCAGGGAGTCCTAGCTCTTCATGTTTAATAAATATTCTAGCTAATTCTGCTGCAAGCAACTCACTGAAAGCTGTGTAAAAAAGAGTGGCTCAAGAGAAGTGTCCGAATACCAGAAGGAATACTAACTACATTTTTGATAAGGTGTGCTTTTTTTTTTTTTTTAAAGAAGGGTGGATCCTATAAGTTTTATCAGTGGTAACATTTGTTTCCTTTCTCTCCTTGTATATAGTTGATACTCAATATACCAACGCCTCTGACTATGCGAAAGCCTTTCACAGTGAGGATCACAATAAACTGTGGAAAATTCCTAAAGAGATGGGTATACCAGACCACCTGACCTGCCTCTTGAGAAATCTGTATGCAGGTCAAGAAGCAATAGTTAGAACTGGACATGGAATAACAGACTGGTTCCTTTTTTTTTTTTTTTAAAGAAGGGTGGATCCTATAAGTTTTATCAGTGGTAACATTTGTTTCCTTTCTCTCCTTGTATATAGTCAATACTCAATATACCAACGCCTCTGACTATGCGAAAGCCTTTCACAGTGAGGATCACAATAAACTGTGGAAAATTCCTAAAGAGATGGGTATACCAGACCACCTGACCTGCCTCTTGAGAAATCTGTATGCAGGTCAAGAAGCAATAGTTAGAACTGGACATGGAATAACAGACTGGTTCCAAATTGGGAAAGGAGTATGTCAAGGCTGTATATTGTCACCCTGCTTATTTAACTTATATGCAGAGTATATCATGCAAAATGCCAGGCTGGATGAAGCACAAGCTGGAATCAAGATTGCTGGGAGAAATATCAATAACCTCAGATATGCAGATGACACCATCCTTATGGCAGAAAGTGAAGAAGAACTGAAGAGCCTCTTGAGGAAAGTGAAAGAGGAGAGTGAACGAGTTGGCTTAAAGCTCAACATTCAGAAAACTAAGATCATGAGATCTGGTCCCATCAGTTCATGGCAAATAGATGGGGAAACAATGGAAACAGAGAGACTGTATACTTTTGGGTTCCAAAGTCACTGCAGATGGTGATTGCAGCCATTATGACCAACCTAGACAGCATATTAAAAAGCAGACATTACTTTGCCAACAAATGTCCATTTAGTCAAAGCTGTGGTTTCCAGAAGTTATGTATGGATGTGAGATTTGGACTATAAAGAAAGCTGAGTGCTGAAGAATTGATGCTTTTGAACTGTGGTGTTGGAGAAGACTCTTGAGAGTCCCTTGGACTGCAAGGAGATCCAACCAGTCCATCCTAAAGGAAATCAGTCCTAAATATTCATTGGAAGGACTGATGCTAAACCTGAAACTCCAATACTTTGGCCACCTGATGAGAAGACTCATTTGAAAAGACCCTGATGCTGGGAAAGATTGAGGGCGGGAGGAGAAGGGGGCAACAGAGGATGAGATGGTTGGATGGCATCAGTGACTCAATGGACATGAGTTTGAGTAAGCTCCAAGAATTGGTGATGGACAAGGAAGCCTGGTGTGCTGCAGTCCATGGGGTGCAAAGAGACACGACTGAGTGACTGAACTGAACTGAACTGAGTGGTAACATAAGCAAATCTTAGCAGAAATGAGAAATATGAAATTTTGGATATTACTGGGACTCTCAAATTTAATTTAAAACTAAGAATGAGTTTTTATGTTAAAAGTAAGACAATATTATTATAGAAATTAGTACCTGGCAAGAACAGTTAAGATGATGTGAAATAGCAAAGGAAAAAATATTAATGTTAACATCACCAGGATTCACGAAATTTTGACAAGTAAAATTTCTCCATGAAATTCAGGTCTTTTGGCTGATTAAGCAATTTACAGTTGGCAAAATGTACACTTGAGTCAATCTTCACCTAGCAAATTTGACTTCCTGTTTCTAAAAAAAATTTTTCTCTTAAAAAAAATTTTATAAAATAACTCCCAAGGCTTTTTGCACATCAAATAGCTCTTACAGAACCAAATTTTGATGAGGTAAGTGTAAGGAATTTAGTAACATATGGATTAAATTTCCCTTAAAATAGACATCATTTTAAAATTGAGGTGGAAATAAAGTTCTTGGTAAAATATGAATATGTTTTGGTTTTCCTTGAACCCCAAACACGATTTGAAAAATAGTTCCAGATGTTCACCAAACCCCCAATACAGCTGGTTTCACCCATCTCTAGTTCCAAGATATGAACTATTGGGAGTTCTGGTAATTACAAATATTACAAAAGTATTAGCAGATATTGGCAAAGTGTCAGAAAGAAATGAGGAAAGAGCACAAATTTAGAAAGAAACAAGCACAAACTTAGGGTTTCTGTCTTCAAAAGATAAGGATGAACTACAGACCCTGATGCTGGGAGGGACTGGGGGCAGGAGGAGAAGGGGACGACAGAGGATGAGATGGCTGGATGGCATCACCAACTCGATGGACACGAGTTTGAGTGAACTCCAGGAGTTGGTGGTGGACAGGGAGGCCTGGTGTGCTGTGATTCATGGGGTCGCAGAGAGTCGGACACGACTGAGTGACTGCTGACCTGATCCTTATAGCTGATGAAATCATTTAACTGCCTTATATTTTGAAACAATATATTTAATAACAAATATAGGTAGATACATATTTTAAGAAAAATTCTGATTAAAAAATTCTTTATGGGATAATCTGGTGATAAGCTACATTCCATGTGTTCATAAAGAGAGGTCTAGCTCAAAGAATTACTCTTTAGGGGTAAGTGAAATTGAAGTTGTTTAGTCGTGTCCGACTCTTAGCGACCCTATGGACTGTAGTCCTGTAGCCCACCAGGCTCCTCCATCCATGGGATTTTCCAGGCAAGAACGCTCGAGTGGGTTTCCATTTTCTTCTCCAGGGAATCTTCTCGATTTGGATCAAACTCGGTCTTCTACATTGCAGGCAGACTCTTTACCCTCTGAGTCACAAGGGACTCTCTTTGGGGGTAAATGCTTCTACAAATTTCGACCCTAATGAGTTGAAGAAGACTTGTACTAACAAAATTAAAGTCGTGATACAATTTCTTGTTAAATCTTTACAAGCTTGCCTTCTATAGTCAGTCCTCCACACTAGTGCAAGAGCAACTTTCTAAAATTCAAATACTTCATGCCACTTAAATCCTTCATGAACTATCCACTTCCTTCAGAAGTAAGCTCAAACTCTTTAGCATGGCACCAAGGTCCTTCCTGTGTACCTATCTCATGTTTTACTATCCCCCAAACCACTCTATTCTATTCCTATAAACTATTTTCAGTCCTAATGTTTCTGTGGTCTTGCTGAATATTTAATTTGGATTTTTTTTTTTCCTTTTTGCTATTCTGAAAGTGATTGTAGGAGGTCACTTTGATCATCTTCAGAAGAGTAAAGAATCTTCAGGGACTGGATGTAGAACTTTCAATTCAAAAAGGGGATGGTATAGAGAGAGCTATAGATACTCACAGTCTGGAGAAACATGAGGTAGCCACAAGGAAGTAGGCAGCTACTCTAATTGTCCAGGGAAGAGTGGGTCAAAAGTACTTATCTATTTCCAGAATTGAAAAAGAAAATCTATCTGACCTCTGTGATATCAGTCCGGAGGGAAGAAAGAAATCAGAAATTCTAGACCTGCAGGGAACAAATACTTGATTCCATCCTGACAGCACACTCCTGCTGAAGCTGTCATCTCAGAAAATGATTCTGTATGGAACTTAAAGACCAAAGATTAAGAGCTTTGCTCCTAGGCCCCCCTTGCTCTGCTGAGGCTGATTCTGAGAGGTGGATCCTCCAACCTCCAAGGTCCACACCAGCAGGCCTCTGACACACCAGCATCTCTGTGGATTGTGAGTCCAGTTGTCAACAGTGTCGCTAAGTGGCAGAAGAAGCAAAAGCAGTAACAGACTGCCCAGACCCCAGGCTTGTCACTCTTAGGTCATTAGACACAGTGATGACCTCCTGTTGCAATGTGTAAGTTTTGGGAGTATTAGGAAACTCAGAAAAATGAGGAATTACAAGGCAGAGATAATGAATGTTTGGCTAATCTGATGTGTATGAACTTGAACTAGATTTCTTTTGAGTTAAAAAAAAAAAAAAGTAGATACCTCCCTTTTCTTTGCCCAGTTTTGCAGAACAATTAATACTTGTCCTACTTCTCTGAGTTTCCGTCACCCAGAGTGTTCCTCATTCCCTTTGTCTTACTATCAGCTCAAGTTCTCTTCACTAGGAAGTTCTCCCTGCCTCACTGAGTCTAAAACATCCTCTTATCAACTCACACTGAAATCAGGGTTACCTTATTTCATTGCAGCCAGAACTAAGTTAAAACACCCAATTTGCTCATTTTTTTGCCCATTCTAATCCCTCCCCTACTCAGCTGTAAGCTGATCTAAAATAATGTGAATAATCCCATTATTCACTGATGTGACTAGCATATACTTGCTAATAAAAGGAGAACTGCAGATCTTTGGTCAAAAAAAGAGAAATGCTCATGCCAAATTCCAGGCTCAAAGACTACAACCCACAATAATAGCTCTAGCTTGCTTACTAGCCCTTGAGTTGAATGAATAAAATAGAATAAAATTTGACCAAAGTCATCAGGGAATTGTGTGCTAGGCAAAGGCAAAGCTAATGGAGGAAGTCCTAGGATTGCTCATTCCCTAATGAGATCACCTTGTCCTCACACACTCACCAAGAGGAAGTGGAGAACCCCCAGTGAGTCCCTGGGAAAATGAACAGGGAAATATTCCCAGAGAACAGATAAAGGCTGACAGGTGGGTTGACCAAGGAATTCAGCCCACTGCCAGCGGAGGGGGCCCTGGTTTCCTTTCCATGGGAATATGGCATATGATTTGGACAAGTGACCCCTCGGGGTTCCTTCCTAGTCTGTCCTTTTTCAAGTGAAAGTAGACAGATTTTCAAGTAGTTAGATTTGAAAAAATTTTCAACTACTTTTTTAAGTAGTTCTGTTTTTTTCCAGGCAAGGTCCAGTCAAGAAAACAGAATCCATGTTTCAGCAGAGATAATATAATACAGGGAATGGTTCAACAGGTATTGGAGAACTAAAAAGCAAATGAGGAAGATGGAGGTAACCCAGAGACGAGTGCTGCAGGAAGCAGGGCCTGGGGAAACCAAGAGTTTAGAAGTGTGAACCTTCTAACTTCAGAGGAGATCTCAGAGGGGCTAGACTCAGGCCTCAGGACTTGTATTGACTGACAGGACTCAGAGGAAAGACCTTGGAAAGTTAGGACCCAGGTCTCTGAAGAGGGATCTTCCCAGACTAGGGATCAAATCCTTATCTCCTGCATTGGCAGGATGATTCTTTACTACTGAGCCACCAAGGAAGCCCAGATATTCCTTATTTTCCTAATCCAGTCTCAGTCTCAGCAGAACATTCTGTAACCTAAACACTAAACTTTAAAATGAGCTGACAAATAATCCTTACATCATATAATAGGAAGAAAAAGGGAAGAAAATTACCAGTGTATAAGCCACACAACACAATAAACAAGGAAGCAAATATGCATGCTTGCTATAGTTCTTGGTTTGCCAGTAGTCATGAGGCCGTACGTAGTAGATATTTCTCATTTCTTCCCTCCACTCTATATTCCATGTTTTCTTATCCTTCAGCTCCTAGCGAATTTGATTCCTTACCTGCTAAAGTGAAACAAGCCTCCATTCCTAACCAGAGGTGCCATTTTTGTGTTGCAATCATTTTCCATTCATTTTTGCTGTGGGTCGCAGAATGTGAAAAGATGCCCTGAGAATTCTCTGGAAGCCAGACATAGTCCTTCCTGTCCCCAGTGAACAGTCATCTGATTTCCCCTGGGTCATCAGGATCAATCACATGAGCAAACAGGAAGCTCCTTTTTTTTTTTTTTTTTTTGGATGTTGATTTGATAGCATGCAGACCCCAAAGTGGTTAGTGGTAGCATCACATCGCTGAGATAGAGAGAACATGAACCAGGCTCATTCAACAATTTTCTGAGACTGGTTTTGGGGCTCCTCCTAGGAGTTTGCCAGAGGTAAAAATTAGGCTTCATTCAGAGAGACAAGGAAGAGGGAGAGTAAAAGAGAGAACTATCATGCGAAGTGGGAATGATGGCATGATGGATTGTGGTTGAACACTAGCATACCCCAGAGCAAAGCAGTGCTTCCCCAACACCGGAAACTAGAAGTAACCGTTTCTTGCCGAATTGGAGCTCCAATGCCTTGCATAAAATTGAAAAGAATATGGAAGGTAAGAGAAACACAGTTGATTCTGTTTAGCACATCTAAGTTGTATTTTGTGGAATAATGAGAACTGGCCTAGAAATAATCATGTAGAAACTATCTTCCTAAGCCCTTCACTTCCCCTTAGAGTCTTAGAACTCTCCTCACTCTAGAGCATGACTTCCCTTGGTACCGTTATTGCCAGGTTTACCCACACTGGTGTTTACTCACACTGGGAAACCTCCTAAAGCCCCCAGATTACAGACTCTGACTATAATATAGTAATGATTTAAACACATCTGTGTAAACCCGATCTCTCAACTCTCTCATCAGCTCAGCTGATAAGTTTATCCAGGCTGACTTTAAAAAAGAGTGCTGCAGCTCTGGGATGGATATACTGGTTTCATAAAAGTCAAAAGAAAAGTCATTCTTTAAGACAATGAGGGAATAATTTAGGGAGGTGTAAAAACCCTCATGCAATGATTTTGGAATTAGATAACATTAGGATATACATAATGGAATGTATTGTCCCTTTCTGGCAAAATATCCTTCTGTCACACTTTTAAGCATTCTTCCAAAAATCAAGCAAACCAAGGAAAAATTGTTTACTTGAAACTCCAGAGAAATGAAGAAGGCAATAGTTTATAGAGGTTTTTCTCCACCTTTAAATTGTATTATATCTGAGAAAAAAACAAATCAGAAGCCCTAGGGTTCCTATTTGTTATTTTTCTCTTCCTCACTGAGCCTCTATTCCGTCGCAATTATTCAGAACTCTATAGTTTCTGATCTTTTAAGAGCCTAGATACATGTTAAAATTAAAAATCAAACACATAAATATTGCAGCAAGGGAAAAATCGAAAATCTGAAGCTAACCTCAGTTTTAAATTTTAATGCTATATTCTAAATGCCAGCTTGTTTAAGTAATGCTGTTATTCTTTGATCTTAGGTGTTAAAATAGGAAAGTTCTGTGTGAAATTGGCTCCTGGTGTGAAATGTAAGACTTGAAGTTCAAAGATACTAGTGAAATCCAGACCTTGTTTTATTCATTAACTCCTATAAGCAAGTATAACTATTTAGCTAAACAATCCAAGACCTAGCCTGACTGTCGAATGTATACACAGAAGGCCTATTGTTCTTTCCCGAAACACAGAAACGTCTGGGGAAAAGTCACAAAGTGCACTGTGAAAAGCTGCAGGTGAAAACATATGGATTAAGGTTTAGTCAGTCATGGGATTGGAGGAGTGGTGAAAAAAGTCTAAGATAAAATATCTTGTGGGGAGGAGGAAATAGGAGAGAGGTAAGTGGAACTTAGACCCTTGTACTGCCTGCCTGCCAATAGCCCTACTCTCCCAAGAAGCTTTATTCTCTTGCAGCAAATAGCTGGCTTTGGGAAGATAAAGGGTAAAGACACTGAGGTAAACAGCAAGCAGTGAAGCACCCCAGCCCATTTTCCTGTGTCCCGCGAGATGGCAGTAGCTGAAATGGGCCGAGTGCCCCACCTGTGTCAAGTGGCATCATGAAACCTCTGCCCACTTTTCTCGTGAGTATGCTACCTGACTCTGGGCTTTGTTACCCCTGTGTCAAACAAAACAGATACCACAGTGACCCATGGACTGAAAACTGTGGTTCCCATGGGGCTGGCGCTCATTCAACAATGTGTAATATAAGCCTCAATAATAACAGAGGCAATTTAGAAAGGATGAGAGCAAAGGCAAAAACAATCATAAGACCCTAGAGGAAAAGTACAGCAGCTTCATGCGGTGGCTTTCACCTCTCCCATATAACAGGACTGACGGGAAAGATGCTTTCAACTTGGGGAAAGAAATATACCCATGCTTGTGTACACACAAACACACACCTACATACATTCGCACAATTTTAAAAATTAATTTTTATTGAAGTATAGTTGAGAGTCCCTTGGACTGCAAGGAGATCCAACCAGTCCATTCTGAAGGAGATCAGCCCTGGGATTTCTTTGGAAGGAATGATGCTGAAGCTGAAGCTCCAGTACTTTGGCCACCTCATGCAAAGAGTTGACTCATTGGAAAAGACGCTGATGCTGGGAAGGACTGGGGGCAGGAGGAGAAGGGGATGACAGAGGATGAGATGGCTGGATGGCATCACGGACTCAATGGACGTGAGTCTGAGTGAACTCCAGGAGTTGGTGATGGACAGGGAGGCCTGGAGTGCTGCAAATCATGGGGTCGCAGAGTCGGATACGACTGAGCGACTGAACTGAACTGAACTGATAGTTGCTTTACAATGGTACATTCGTTTCTGCTGTACAGCAATGTGAATCAGCTACACATGAACATATATCTCCTCTCCTTGGTTTCCTTTCTCTCTAGGTCACCACAGAGCCTCGAGCAGAGCTCACTGTGCTATATAGTAGGTTCTCATTCGTTACCTATTTTATACATAGCAGGGTATATATGTCAATCCCAACCTCCCAATTCATCCCATCCTGTCTTCCTCCCTTGGTATCCATAAAAAGCAAATGTAGTATAATACAGCATATATGTGGAATCTAGAAAAATGGTACAGATGAACTTATTTGCAAAGCAGAAATAGACACAGATGTAGACAACAAACTCATGTGTATCAAACAATAATTTTTTAACGACTGTGACGTAAGCCTCCTCTGTCAAGTTTGGGCCAGTCAGCAGAGTTACCAGGAATACAGTTAACTGGTCAATGAGGACTGTTGTCTTTACCACCAACTCTAATATCTTATTTTATAGTTGTTGTGCCATATATATAATTTTTTTTTTACCACCAGCTCTAAATATGTGTTTCTCTAGGAACACACATTCATGCTTTACCCTGCAAAAGAACAGTGTCCATAGAGTTGTGCCTAGGAAATAATTAACCTGTGAGAGAAATGCATGTCAGTTTCTAACACTTAATCCTCACCCTGTGACTCGTGGGTTTAGGGCCCTGAATTCTAAGTGTCTTTCTCTCTGGTTGGGATGAGTGTTACCATGGTTTCTCCTTCCCTGAGACAGATATATTGCTCTTTGATAGAATGTTCTGACATTCGTGGAAGAACTGGGTCAGCTCACCAAACAGAACCTACTATGGTTTCATTCTGCAGAAGACCTACCTACTGTAACGATTCCACATCTACACAAAGGAAAAGAATAGAAGGTAGAGACTCAGTCCCTTTCTGTCCCCCCTCCCCACTCCTGTTTCCTGTACTTAATAAAAGCAGCAGCTAAAATTTAACAGCATTTGGAAAACCATGAAGCCATCTCCTGGAGTTACATGGCATGTTTTATATTATAGAGCTGGGATTAAGAATGGAGGGAGGCTAGATTCTGTTCTCGCTCCAAAAACTGGTTTCTTGACATCAGGCTGATATTGATGGTGACTGAACACAGGATGAGGCCAAAAAGTGTGTGTGTGTGTGTGTGTGTGTGTGTGTGTGTTTGCATGTTTGGAGACAAGTTGAAGAGTAGCAAAGCTAAAAACTCAGTCAATGTGATTTTCATTATCATGGCAAAATGATTGGTTAACTGATGTTTCTCTGAATTATCTCGAGGAACACATAGTAACCTTCTTAAATATGAGAATTTATTTCAGTAAAAGGGCTTATAGCAAAACTCCTTGGCTTTTTTCAAATGATGTGTGTTCCAGCTGACATTTAGTTCATCAGGTTTGTGGGTGCACTTGAGGGGTCTGTTTCTGAATACACCAACCTTATTAACCATCGCCGGACTCAGCCTATTTCCTCTGGGAAATACAATTTTTTTTGTTTTCAATAAAACATATGGGCCAAATTAGAAAGTAAATAAATGAATACTTCTCAAGAATCCATGATAACACTTGCCGAGCAGTGGGTCAGGCCAGATTTAATCTAAAATATTTCTGCTGTGTGTAAATGATTATGTCATAGCATTTGTCTTTAATTACTCACCTCTTTCCAAAGGTTTGACTCATAATGTGTTTCTCGGTTAACCACAAACACTTGTACTACAAGATTTGTCATATAGATTCACTCGCCCCCATTCTATCCTCCGTTTTTTTGCTCTTTGTAACAACATTGTTAAGTCACAGCTCCTGAAAAAAGACATTCTGAGACATTATCTAAACCACCCTCTCCTTGATATTTTGAAGATTTCCATGCTAAGAAAAACAACACCATCTCCCCCTGACTCATGAAGACCATTATAGCAGGCTTAATGGGAATGGAAATAACAATAGTGTATCATCATGGTTTTGTACTTATATGGTGTTATTCTTTTGAGAATTTTGAAGAGTTCAAGAACATATGAAAAGAATAAAAGCAATAGGTTGTAGCTTATAAATGAGTACAAGTCAATTAAGCAACCACATACATATTTTTTTTCCTTCATCACTTCACTTCTCACCTCACCTTCCCCTCTGAGAAAGAGAATGAATTCTGACTTAATTCTGCATGAATTATATCAGGCTTCTCCTCAGTTCACTGAACTCATATTGTTAATCCACACAATTTTAACAGAGGTGTTGGCTCCCAGTGGTGACTGTTGCCATCTCTTCAGACTAATCCTGGTGAAGTTTGGGATTATAGATTTGGGAAAAAACACGGGAAGTGATGTAATCCTAAAAGTATGTCCACTTAGGATTTTTTTCGTAGGTAAAGTAAGAAGTACCTAAATGATGTAATTTGGGAGCTTTAAAGGCTTTCTGATTCCCAAATCTCAATCTTACTAACCTGAAATCCCTACTTTGTTTTATTTATTTATTTTGTTAAATAAAAAGGTCTTTGTTAAGGACAGAAATAAGCACATGCACTTTTCTTTGGTTTAAAGTGACAATTTCCCAGTTATTATAGACTTCCAGTACTGGCCAAAGATAATAATGTATTAGCCATGCTCCCAGAGATGACTGGGACCCTAAAATACAAGTCCTCTTTGAGTGGCCCTTTGTAATCCAAGTAGTGCTTATTACTATATAATATGGTCCACAACTCCTTTTTGAGGTTCTTTTTTAAGAAAAATAGAAGTATAGTGAGAATCCCAGGGACAGAGGAGTCTGGAGGGCTACAGTCCACAGGGTTGCAAAGAATTGAACACGGTTGAGTGACTAAGACATAGCTGTACAATATCGTATCAGTTGTAAGTGTACCAAATTGTGATTCACAATTTTTAAAGGTTATACTCCATCTATACAAGCACGAGAGTTCCAGAAAAACATCTATTTCTCCTTCATTGACTATGCCAAAGCCTTTGACTGTGTGGATCACAATAAACTGTGGAAAATTCTGAAAAAGATGGGAATACCAAACCACCTGACCTGCTTCTTGAGAAA
>SJXQ01002749.1:150050-219112 GCA_006408695.1 Aepyceros melampus
TGATGCTGGGAGGGATTGGGGGCAGGAGGAGAAGGGGACGACCGAGGATGAGATGGCTGGATGGCATCACTGACTCGATGGACTTGAGTCTGAGTGAACTCTGGGAGTTCGTGATGGACAGAGGCCTGGCGTGCTGTGATTCATGGGGTCGCAAAGTGTCGAACATGACTGAGCAACTGAACTGAACTGAACTGATACTTATTATAAACTATTTGCTATATTCCGCATGTCATATGATATATCCTTGTAGCATATTTTATACCTAACCGTTTGTACCTTTAACTCCCCTACCCTTACCATGCCCCTCCCTGCTTCCCTCTCCCCACTGATAATCACAAGTTCATTTCTCTATACCTGTGAGTCTGCTTCTTTTTTGTTACATTCACTGGCTTATTATATATTTCAGACTCCACATGCAAGTGAGATTATACAGTATTTGTCTTTCTCTGTCTGACTTATTTCACCCTTTCTGGGATTCTTGACTCATGTCAGTAGCCTAAACCCCTGTGTGAGTTGGAGAATTCTTTACACCTGTTAGATTCAAGCAACTTAGTAGCTCCCACAGACAGAAGATGTTCTTACCATACGTTTTAACAATCTCAGTGTACATTTTGTTTTTTTCTATTCTTATTGTTAAGAACTTTGCCCTTTCACTTTAGTTTCTCTTCAGTATATCCAAATTAGCAGCATTACCACTCTCGCACCTTGGGGCCATTATTAATGTAAAATAAATGTTATCTGAACACAAGCCCTGTGATACTAAGACATTTGATCTGGTAACCAAGGGCTGCTAATTGACTAATGAGTGAAATACCCTGGAGGAAGGGACGATTCACCTCCAGGTGAGGAGCAAGGATGTGAAATTTCATCACATTGCTTGGAATGGCATGCAATTTAAAACTTATTATTATTTATTTCTGGAACTTTTCCTTTAACATTTTTGGATCATGGTTAACCATGGGTAACTGAAACTATGGATAGGGAATGCTGATAACATTCATCCTCCCAGGCATAGGGAAAATTAGTTTTTAATCTAGAGAGCACACTTTCAAGACTAATACCTTTATTCTTCCTCTAGTCTATATTTGTCTACAGATAGGCATTTCATTATATTTTTCCATGTTTTAATTTCTTTTATTTATCTTTTAATTGGAGGATAATTGCTTTACAATGCTGTGTTGGTTTCTATTATACAATACCAAGAATCAGTCCTAATTATATATATCCCCTCCGTGTTGCCCCTCCCTCCCCTTCCCATTCCACCTCTCTACGTGGGAGCATCAGGCAGGTGTTATATAGCAGCTTCCCACTAGTTTGCAGAGAACAGTCTTTTGGACACAGTAGGGGATGAGAGGGTAGGACAAACTGAGAAAGGAGCGTATATACGCTCTCATGTATAGATAGGTATTTTAAAGATCTTGCTTATGCATGACATGTTTTGCCCCATATGCTTGCCTTTACACTCCGTACAAGCCTGAGCTCTTGCTGGATATTTCCTTGTTTCTTTCTTATTTCCATTCTGGTTCCTGACATCCGTAATGGCAATATTTCACTGATGTCTCTCCGACCCAGCCAGACTTTTCTGTAGATAATTTTTGCCTGTCCAGAAAAATTTCCCTAAGCTGTTTTCTCCACTGTTGAGCCTTTCTCACTGATCTACGCCTGATGAAAGATTTTCTTGCTAGCCAACAGTAGTCTTTCAGTCTAGATCTATTCTTTCTACATTCTTAGCTTCAATGGTATCCTTTTTCTATATCCCTGCCACTGTCCTATTCCTTTGACTAGGTGCTAGAAGAATTGTCATTTTCTCCTCATAAACACTCTTGGCTTTTTTTCCCTTCTTGCCTGATACAGTCATCATTCAGAACATAACTGACAGCTCAAAAATCCTCTTTTATATTTGATAAGGAGATAAGTCATGATGCAACATACAAACCCTTATAAATGGAACTGGCCTTAACTTGGGGGAAGTTTCCTATGGAAATCAAGTCATATTAAGAAAGAAAATGGCACACCACATGGGCTCCTGGTGCCAATGTTATTATTTGCCAACACCAAAAGTATTCTTTCTTACTCTCCTTCTTTGGCTTCCCTGGTGGCTCAGCGGTTAAAGCGTCTGCGGCGTCTGCCTGGAATGCGGGAGACCTGGGTTCAATCCCTGGGTCAGGAAGATCCCTTGGAGAAGAAAATGGCAACCCACTCCAGTATTCTTGCCTGGAGAATCCCATGGATAAGAATCCCATGGACGGAGGAGCCTGGTGGGCTACAGTCACGGGGTCACAAAGAGTCGGACAGGACTGAGTGACTTCACTTTTACTTTCTTTCCACCATACCAAGTTTGAGTATTTGGGATTGACTGGAATTTCGAAACCATTTCTATGCTGTATGGGTTTTTATTCATCAACAAACATTTTCTTTTCTATCTTATTTACAATTGTTTTCTCTTACTACTAATTTCTATGCTGTATTTTTTTATTCATCAATAAGTATTTTCTTTTCTAGCTTATTTACCATTGTTTTCTCTTACTACTACTAAGTTAATTTTATTTCTTTATTATTTTTATACGATTTTTTAATATATGTTTTTATATGTTACATTAAATCCCTTTTGGAACAGGCAAAAGTTATTTGGTAAGCTTAGCAAGGTAAAGACTCTTTTATTCTCCTGTTTTTTTTTTTCCTTCTCTCTTTCTATGGTTCAGTACTTCCTTTTCAGTCTCGATTTTCCATCTTACCATCACCATAATCTAAAACAGGAATAAACAAATCTCGGTACTGGCCCCAATTCCACACTTAGCACTGTTATCCCAAAAAGTTTCTTAATCGTACTTACTTAAACTAGAACTGTTCTGGGACTTCCCTTGTGGTCATGTGGTTAAGACTGTGCTTCCACCACAGGGCTATATGTTTGATCCCTGCTTAGGGAACTAAGATCCCACATGCTGCATGGGCAAAATGTAAAATAAACAAATAAATAAGTAAATAAAAGTCTGACTCAATCAATCATATATATATATATAAATACACACACACATATATATATGAACTGTTCTTACAAGAAGAACAATGTGACAAATAGAAAAAATCATGAATTTGAAAGGTCTTAGCATAATTTGTCATCCATACCATATCCTCAATAACTACTACTTGATTCATGTCTTATAAAATATGATTGTCTCATCAAAACCTAATTTTTCTCTAGCATGAAGCAATGACAATACATATCTTTTGAATAGTATTTCTGAGAAACCTATTCTTTCTGGTTTAAAGATTTTCTCCCTAGTCCCAAGTGTAAGCCATTAATTGAATATGTATGTAAACATTTTTCGATGGGGATAATGATGCTTTAATTAAAATCATTTTCTTCTTGAATGAATGAAGCATTCTCAAGAGCCACCTCTATTTTGTCTTTTTGTTGTATATTTCCCCAAGGGCATTACTTGATTCTCTGAGAAATGTGCAGTCCAGCCTTCATTGTGAGCATGCCACCCATTTTTGCCCAACCAATTCTGATAATGCTTAATGTCCAAAATAAATGTCCAAATTTCTCCCTCTCAGTCAGCTATGAGAGCACACAATAAGAACTTGAGCTTCAAAGGTTTTGTCTACCACAGGAAACTGTAGAACCTGTGGTATTCAAGCAGGCTTACTATCTCCCCCCAAAGCATTCCTGGTAATCTCCTTTTTACCCGTACTCCCTCTGATTTATTACTGTATCTTTTGACCTACTTTCTCTCTTCATAAAAAGCATTAAGTTGCCATTATATAGCACAGGCCAGCAGATAAATGCTAAAATGTACTGGCGGTTCCCCCTTGGGAATGGACTTACAGATCTCTCGGGCACAAAATGCCATGAAAGCATGTGGGTTTTGATATCTTTCAGTTGTGTGAGGAGAAATAATAAAGGGACTAAGTCCTAGGAGAAAAATTAAACTTTCCATAGACAGAACATAGCTGCATTTTAAGTAACCACTTTAAAGACATGACTGCTGTTTTGGCAAAAGCTAGTAAGCCACACAAAATTAATTTCATGTTTCATTGACATTACTTTCAGGAATTTCATGTTGACATAACCTATGGAGTAAGGGTGAGATACTGCAGACAATATATTTAATGCTGCTATACCAACACAAAATATTTTAAATCTGAGCAGAGACTCAACTTTGTAAAATATTCATGTTTTATGGAAAAAATGAATCTGTATTTTTACTTCAATTGTCTAAATGCTAATCATTTCTAGTGCAAAAGATTAAAGTGTGAACTCTTTCCATCACTCTCCTGTTGAACATAATATATATCTCAACCTATTTCTAAATTGTCTTCCATATAGGCTTTTACCACATTGATATATTAGAAATATCAATTAAAGTGATTTAGTGGTATGCTAAGTTAACAAGAAGTCCCAATGAACACATACTTATAAATATATTCAGTGAAATAGTCGCTTTTCTACAGGAAAAAACGTTTTGCCTACTCAACAGTGGAGGGGAAGGGAGGCTGCTGACTTTGGCTACTGATGTGTATTTTCCCCAACAGCTGCATGTCCCCATTCTTTACATTAGCGTCTGTCGCCATGGACACACGATCCAAGTGCTGAGAAGACCATGGCATGACCAAAGTTCTCTTTGGCTCTGAGGCAACAGGCATCGTTTTTATAATGCAGTTTCTGTTTCTACCTCTTGGCTTCCGAAGCTTCTCAAAGTCACATATTAGCAACTGGCAGGAGTCAGGCCAACATTACTGCTATTGTAACAGCTTCTCAGCTAGTTTCCATCATCTAAAGGTATGCATCAGCACATCCGTTAAGAGTTATTTTCATTCTCTTGGCTTGTAATTTGTACCATTTCAAGTATACCAGAAAGCCAGGAATTCATTTGGTCTGGCAAGATCTCGAGGTCACTTAGTGATATAGGAATCTCAGCATTGGCTAGGTGGTTGGAGTTCTTTGATTTTATGATTTCCAAATTTAATAGTGAAAACTGATGCTTGAAGTCACGGGAAGATTTTCCTCTTGTAATTTAAGCTTACCATGCATATTCACCAATTGTTGCTGAAATAATGCAGCATAATAAGCCACCCCAAACTCAGTGCCTTTACACAATAATGATCATTCTTGCTCACATATCTGCTGGTCAGCTAGGGGTTAGCTGGTCTAAATTGGTCTCCATTAGGCACAACTCCAATTTCCAGGTTGGATCTGGGTCTGTTCCATATGTTTATCATCATATGACTGGCAGAGTAGCCAGGATATGTTAGTCTGATAGCAATGGCAGAGACATAAAGATGGACAAGGGGAAACACACAGAACCGTATTCAAGGCATTAATGGTGATGCCTTGAGAGGTACAATCACCTCAGCAACAAAGGCCATGCAACAGCTTTCACTTGAACTTGACCTTTAGCTTGTTCTCATTCCAGAGTCTCATAGCCTCTGATAACTTACTGAAGCGTCTCAAGACGGAGCTCTAATTCTTGGTTAGTTAATGCAAGGCTACACAGACTGTGGACTTCAGTGGTATCTCTCGCCTTACATTGGCTAATATAGAAAAGAGACTTTGCAGAGATTTGTACATTTCTTGAGGGAAGAAATTGATGCTGTGTTAGTTTGGAAAACTCTGCCAGTAAGAAAATTGGCAGCCTCTGCTCCTTTTTTCTTGGAGCCCAGCTGCCACTCAAGCAGTCAGGGTCCCCCACTGCTGGAGGTACCCCAGGGAAAGACTAAGTTTGCAGTGGTAGTCAAAGGGTGAGAATAGTGTTGTAGGATAAAGGAAAGGCTACAGAGAGAATAGTATCCAGCCAACAGCAAGAGCCTGGACTCAGACAATCAGTCCCGTTGATTTTGTCTCAGCCAGCTCCCAGCTGCTCCAACTACTCTAGCTGAACTGTCATATACAGTAAGTAACCTCCTTATGAACCTTCAAGTTGTGAACTTTCAAATATGTAAATGTGCATTTCATTCCAGCAAGGAACAAGAACCTGTGCCATCAATGTCAGGCATGAGTAAAATTGCAGCTTGCCCTGTCTCCTATTGCTGACGATCCTTCAGCTCTACTATCTCCCACTTCTTTCCCTCCTCTAGTCAGTAACTCTTTTTGCCTGTTCACTCAGTGCCAGGCCCTGCAAGCCAACTGTTGTACTGTACTACTGTACTTTTAAAGGGACTATACTGTCAGATTAAACTTTCTTTATTAAGCTTTCTTTATTTTTTGTGTTTGTTTTTAGTGTATTATTTGTGTGGAAAGTATTATAAACCTATTACAGTTCAGTAAAGTAGAGCCGATTGTGTTAGTTGGTATGACCTAAGCTAATTTTGTTGGACTTAAACCAGATTGGAATGGGGCTCTCAGAATGGAACCCATTATATGTAAGGGACTTACTGTACATGAGTGAAGAGAGCACCTTAGGAAGTGGGAGGCAGTAGAGCTGAAGGATCGTCAGCAATAGGAGACAGGGCAAGCTGCAATTTTTTATTCATGCCTGACTTTGATGGCACAAGTTCTCGTTCCTTGCTGGAATCAGATGTACATTCAAATCTTTGAAAGTTCACAACTTGAAGGTTCATAAGCAGGGTACTTACTGTGTATGACAGTGAAGAGATCGCCAGCAAATATTGCGTGAAGCAAAGATAAGTCATTCTTGCTGTGCCTAATCCGAATTCCTAATCCACAGAGTTGTGAGAAATGACAAATGTGTTTTTGCTTTAAGTCACTAAATTTTGAGGTAGTTTGTTAAAAAGCAAAAGATAACTGAAACAGATCTTCATGAGAATTTATCCAAAAGACTAAATTATTGTTTGACCCTTATCATTTCACTATTTTGGACATTCTTTCTAAGGAACATGGCATTTTTATCACAGAGAATATCAGTGACAGTAAAAAAAAAGACTCAAGTTTCTCGTTATTGGTTGAGTTTGGAGAGGGAAGAGCTAGTACTAACGTTCTTTAATTTTGAGTTCTAAAACCTACAGCTAGACTACTTAAAGGAAGAGACTCAATAAATTAATATATTAGTTGGTTTTCTGCCAGAAAATTAAGCCAAGTCAAAGGATCAGCACTTATTGGAGGCTCTAGAGTAGAATTCATTTCATGCTCATTTGAGGTGTTGGTAGAATTAAGTATGCTATGGTGTAGGATTGAGAACCAGATTTTCTTGCTGGCAGTAAACTAAGAGCTACTCCCGACTTCTAAAGGAAATTTAAATTCCTTGGTTTCCTGCCCCCATCCTCCAGCAATGGCAGGTCATGTCTCTCTCACACTTCAAATCTCTCCTTCTACTTCTGTTTCATTTTCTGAGCCACTTCCTGCCTCCCTCTTCTGCTTTTAGGAGCTCAGATTATTAGATTGGACCTAACTGGATAATTTAATTTCCATATGTTAAGGTCACTGATTAGTAACCTTAATTCATTCTACAACTTTCACCTCCCTTTGCTATATAACATAATACAGTTTCTGAGAATGAGGACATAGATGTACATAGGAGCCCATTATTCCATCTACTGTAGCAAAACTTCTGCCTCCGTTAATTGCAAGTATCTTCTTTCACATCATGGTCTATGGAAATGGCACTCTCAGGAATTGTGTAATGTGCAGCCAGCAAAGCCATATGCTTCAGCTCTTAGAAGCATAATAGAGAAGAGATGAAGATTACATATCCGGGGCTTCCCGTCTGTGTCAAAGATGCTCCCAATCTCCAACTGTTAAGTCCCTACCTTCCTCTCATTTCAAAGCAGCGTGTCTCTTTTTACCTCCCCTCTTTATTAACCCAAGAGGGAGATATTCTCTTAGACACAAACAAAGGACCATTTTAAAGGAAATATTTGTAACGGGAATAAAGTTTATTTTTAATTGTAGAAAGAAAAACTGTAGGATAGAGCAGCAAGAAAGTAGCAGGGACCTGCCGACTGCTCAGCTCATTCTCAAGTGTAGCTCTTCTTCTCGAGCGTCCTGAGCACATTTTAGCTCTGCTCACAGTTGTCTCTGGCTGTCCAGCTGAGTCAGCCTTTCTCACGGGTCACCAGCTGTTACCTCGCCCAGGAGACAGCTGCCATCTTGTCCTCTTCCAGTTATGATAACATTACTCACGACTATTCATTACCTCCCAAGCTCATTATGAAGCCGTGAGTTTGACTTGAGGAAGATTGATATAGTGCAATATCTCTCCACTTTATTTATGTAGTGGAAAATGGTTTTCAAAGATAAATAATGTAAGAAGTCCAATTATTTTAAAAGCACAAATGGAGCTTTCATGATTGTTAATTCAGATTCCCCTTCGCCTGTCTTTGTAACTCCTGAAACCCCATCATAGAATCCTGAAGTTTCTTTGAACTCAGTGTTGAAAATATTAATATTTGGACAGATTATTGGAATGGGAGACAGAATATATTTCTGTTTTATTTAGGCTGGTGAAAAGCGTGGTTTCGGACGTGAATGTTAAATCATTATAACTAGGCTCAAACACATCTTCATTAACTAAAATAGGAACCATTACAATCAGCACATTTTTGCCAATAAGAAATAAGAAATGTTTGTTTATTCCTGTAGCATAAAGATCTGTGCTTTGAGATTCAACGAGCTCTTGGAAAGCATTTTCTGCCTCCTGCTGGTTGTGGAAGTGTTTACCCTCCAAAAAGTTTTCGAGATGCTTGAAGAAGTGGTAGTGGGTTGGCAAGAGGTTAGGTGAATATGGTGGATGAGGCAAAACTTCATCACACAATTCCTTCAACCTTTGAAGTGTTGGTTGTGCGATGTGTGGTTGGGTATCATTGTGGAGAAGAATTGAGCCCATTCTGTTGATCAATGCTGGCTGCAGGCCTTGCAATTTTCAGTGCATCTCATCAATTTGCTGAGCATACTTCTCAGATGTAACAGTTTCACTGGGATTCAGAAAACACAAGTGGATCAGACTGGCAGCAGACCACCGAACAGAAACTGTGACCTCTTTTTGGTGCAAGTTTGTCTTTGGAAAGTGCTTTATAGATTTTTCTCAGTCTAACTACTGAGCTGGCCACCACTGGTTGTCATGTAAAATCTACTTTTCATTTCACATCACAATCCAATCAAGAAATGGTTTATTGTTGTTGCATACAATGAGAGAAGATGACACTTCAAAAATGGTGATTTTTTTGATTTGCAGTCAGTTCATGAGGAACCCACTTACCAAGCTTTTTCACCTTTCCAATTTGCTTCAGATGCTGAGTGACCACAGAATGGTATACTGTTGAGTTCTTCAGCAACTTCTTGTGTAGTTGTAAAAGGATCAGCTTCAATATATGCTCTCAGTTGGTCGTTGTCAACTTCCAATGGCCAGTCTCCAAGCTCCTCATCTTCAAGGCTCTCATCTCCTTTGTACAACTTCTTAAACCACCACTACACTGTATGTTCATTAGCAGTTCCTGGGCCAAATGTGTTCTTGAGTCGTCTCCACTGCTTATGACACATTTTGAACTCAAATAAGAAAACCACTCGAATTTGCTTTTTTGTCCAACATCATTTCCATAGTCTAAAATAAATATAAAATACACAGGAAGTAATGTCATTAGCCAAAAATATATATAAAGCAAGAAATGCACATTAAAATGCTGTGTAACATAACCACATTTATTTGAGAATGGATAAACAGCAAAGTTCAACAATGCAAAAATCGCAATTACTTTTGCACCAACCTAAATTTCAGCCTTGTGAAGTTGAGTGCTGCTTTCAACTCTTGAGTTTCTCTTCTCATCTAAGTGAGAATACGATCTTTTCCTGCCCGTTCGTAGGACTCTTATGAGCATCACTCTCAACTCGTGCTGCACTTCTGCTCTCCATTTTCTACCTTGATATTCAAATGATGTAGGATTGTTTGCTTTCCAGTTTTTAATGACCCTATATCATTGACCGAGTATTCTTTCACATCTGGAATAAGTTGTCCCTTTTTCTTGCAGTGATATTTCTACTCTCCTGGCATAAATGACAGCTTATTTGTAAAGCATTCTGGCTCTGTCATGATGAAGAAATTTTTGTCTGTGTTCTTTTTAATCTGTGTTCACAGGATATTTTGTATGAAAAAACAATTACATCACATCTGATTTTCCACAAATTCAAAGAAGGGTGAAATTGTTATTATTTATATCTGGTATTTAATACATTCTCTAGCACAAAAAAAGGTTCCCAGTAATCATTTTTTTTAAATAAATGAATCAAAAACTAAGTAGGCAGAGTATTTATTATTATAATTATGCTTGCTATCTCTGTATGAAAACTATATTTTCTCCCCCTGCGTACCTTGCCTTCAGCTCCCAGCCTTTCATCACATTAACCTACAATATTGCACTCATACCAAAAGTTTCAGTTACCACCTATATCTAAACTTGTGTGCATGTATCTTAGAATATCCTGAATTATTTTCATTAATACTATTCCCTCCTGTTTATACCCATTCATTTAAATGACCACTTCTACATGCTTTATCTTCCTAAAGTAAGAGCTGCCAAGTTATTTATTAAGGTAACAGCAAAAGTGGAAGATCCATGGAAACCTTCATGAAGACATTGCATTGCATATCTTAGCATATAAGATTTTTTCATTTACATATAAATAATTTGTCTGGGATATATCTTCACATATATGAACTTTAGCTCTCTTTTTAATTGGTCTGAGAAAAAGCATAAGAATTTATAAAAAATAAAAAGTGATATTTAGTTGAAAGCAGTCATTTTGCCAATTGAATCAAAGTTGTTTGTATTGTAGCCTATCAATTTTTGGTATAAAATTATAAATTGTTTCCTTATTATGCTTTGAATTCCAAAGCATAGTTGTACTGTACCATAGAATTTAAAAATAAGATCCACTGAGAACTGAAAACTCAACTTTTCTCTGGAATGAGAACTCCCCCTTTCCCGTGTAAAAAATAATTTACATATTTTACTCATTAATTTACATATTTTACTCATTCACTTGCACTTTTATCATTAAATATCCATGGAACATTGTCATGAGTTCAAATATGGCTACCACTGGATATGCTGTTGCCAGGTTTCTTGTTATTAGAAAGTTTGTATCCTAACGAGGGAGACAGATGTACAGAAAATAAACATAACCAAGGAAGTACGGATGCTAGAACAGAAGGACATTCAACCCAGAGTGGAGAAAGAGAAGGGTGGACAAAGAAATCAAGATGGGACAGTGATGTCAAGAGAAGCTTCACATGGAGCTTTAGTTTTTAAGGAACCTCCATACTGTTTTCTTCTGTTTTATTGACTATTCCGAAGCCTTTAACTGTGTGGATCACCACAAACTGTGGAAATGTCCTAAAGAGATGGGAATACCAGACCACCTCACCTGCCTCCTGAGAAACCTGTATGCAGGTCAAGAAGCAACAGTTAGAACTGGACATGAAACAACAGGCTGGTTCCAAATCGGGAAAGGAATACGTCAAGGCTGGATATTGTCACCCTGCTTATTTAACTTACATGCAGAGTACATCATGAGAACTCTGGGCTGGAGGAACGACAAGCTGGAATCAAGATTGCTGGAAGAAATATCAATAACCTCAGATATGCAGATGACACCACTCTTATGGCAGAAAGTGAAGAAGAACTAAAGAGCACTTGAGCAAAGTGAAAGAGGAGAGTGAAAAATTTGGCTTAAAGCTCAGCATTCATAAAAATAAGATCATGGCATTTGGTCCCATCACTTCATGGCACATAGATGGGGAAACAATGGAAACAGTGAGAGATTTTATTTTGGGGGGCTCCAAAATCACTGCAGATGGTGATTCAATTCAGTTCAGTTCAGTTGCTCAGTCATGTCCAACTCTCTGAGATCCCATGAATCGCAGCATGTCAGGCCTCCCTGTCCATCACCAACTCCCGGACGTCACTCAAACTCACATCCATCAAGTCGGTGATGCCATCCAGCCATCTCATCCTCTGTCATCCCCTTCTCCTCCTGCCCCCAATCCCTCCTACCATCAGGATCTTTTCCAATGAGTTAACTCTTCGCATGAGGTGGCCAAGTACTGGAGTTTCAGATTTAGCATCATTCCTTCCAAAGAACACCCAGGACTGATCTCCTTTAGAATGGACTGGTTGGATCTCCTTGCAGTCCAATGCAGCCATGAAATTAAAAGATGCTTTCCTCTTGGAAGAAAAGTTATGACCAATCTAGACAGCATATTAAAAAGCAGACATTACTTTGCTGACTAAGGTCCGTCTAGTCAAGGCTATGGTTTTTCCAGTAGTCATGTATGAATGTGAGAGTTGGACTATAAAGATAGCTAATCGCTGAAGAATTGATGCTTTTGAACTATGGTATTGGAGAAGACTCTTGAGAGTCCTTTGAACTGCAAAGAGATCCACCTAATCCATCCTAAAGGAAATCAGTCCTGAATATTCATCGGAAGGATTGATGTTCAAGCTGAAACTCCAATACTTTGGCCACCTGATGGGAAGAACTGACTCACTTGAAAAGACACTGATGCTGGGAGTGATTGAAGGCAGAAGAACATGGTGATACAGAGGATGAGGTGGTTGGATGGTATCAGTGACTCAATGGACATGAGTTTGAGTAAGCTCCGGGAGCTGGTAATGGATAGTGAAGCCTGGAGTACTGCAGTCTATGGGGTCACAAAGAGTCGGACAAAACTGAGCAACTGAACTGAACTGTTACAGTTTTCCATAGTGGCTGTGACAATTTCCATTCCCACCAAGAGTGTAGGAAAGTTCCCTTCACTCCACTTCTCTAACATTTGTTATTTGTGGCCTTTTTGGCAATAGGAGAGGAAAAGGGGTAGGGGCCAGGTATGAGCAAGGGATTGAGAAGTACAAACTACCATGTATAAAATAAATAAGCTACAAGGACATATAGTAGAGCACAGGGAATATGGGCATTATTTTATAATAATTTTAAATGAAGTATATCTATAAAAATTTTGAATCACTATGCTATACATCTAAAACAAAAATTCTTTTGTAAATCAACTTTATTTCAATGAAAAAGACAGGAAAACTTCATAAATAGGGTAATGTTTGATTAATACCTTGACAAATGCCTTGAGTTTTGCTAGGCAGACCAACAAGGATATTCTTAGCAGAGGGATCAAGGTTAACAAAGGAATGTAAGCTCTAGGCACAAGTGTTAGATGAATAAAGTGCGTCTTTGATGTCCCGTGGTATTCTCTTTCATCAAGGATTCAATGTCCCTCAGCTATGTCTGCTAATTTTAGAGGCGTAGGAATGCTAGCTTCATGGTCAAAGTATTGTAAAATGTTTGGATTTTATTAATAAACATACCAAGATTTAACTCTATTGCTACTACTTATAAACATAATTTATTGAACAAACAATGAACTCTCCCAAAGGTTCACCATCTCAGTCTTTTAAGGCAGCTCTAACAGAATGCCATTAAGGGAGTGGCCTATAGTAGAAACTTATTTCTCACAGTTCTGGGACCCAGGAAGTCCAAGATAAAAGCAGTGATAGATTTGGTGTCTAGTGAGAACCACTTTCTGGTTTAGAGATGCCCATCTTCCAGCTGGTCCTCACATGGAAAAAGAGACAAGAGAGTTCTCCAGGTTCTCTGCTATAAAGGTATTAATCCTGCTCATGAGGGCTCCCTGGTGGCTCAGACGGTAAAGCATCTGCCTGCAATGCGGGAGACCTGGGTTTGATCCCTGGGCCAGGAAGATCCCCTGGAGAAGGAAATGGCAACCTACTCCAGTACTCTTGCCTGGAAAATCCCATGGACAGAGGAGCCTGGTAGGCTACAGTCCATGGGGTTGCAAAGAGTCGGACACGACTGAGTGACTTCACTTCCTTCATGAGAGCTCCACCCTCATAACCTACCTAGTCACTTCCCAAGGGTCTCACCTTCTACTACTGTCATATTCAAGGTTAGGATTTCAGTTTGCATTCATTCTCTTTTATCATTCATGAAAAGAGGGTAATGGTGCTTATTTCACTGTATTACATGAGGACTAAAACAAGTAATACATAGAAAATGTTTGGGACAGTATTTAGCAATGACATTTACTAAAACAGAATGATTTTGTTACTAGTACTGATTGATACCAATACTATAACTGTTACTGATACTACAACTACTGAAAATAATAATTGCTATTTTTTTAAACTCTTGCAGACCAACAACAATACTAACTTTTTTACATGCATTAGCTAATTTACTTGTTTTTTCTACTATTACTATTCCTACAACTACTATTTCCATGAAATCATTATAATGTCAAAATGTCCATCTATGTTATTTCTCATAAGGCACAAGCTTGGTCCGGCATATCAATTTTGGGTATTGGGAACTGTGTTGTTGCTTTTTCTTACTTGTTTGCACTTTTACTACTAAATCCAGTAGAGGAGAAAACTACTAAAATAATCTTAACTTTCTTAGGTATAGCATTGTATTTGTTTCCTTTTGTATTGTTTGCTTAGTCACTAAGTTGTGTCTGATTCTTTGTGCCCCCATGAACTATAGCCCACCAGGCTCCACTGTCCATTGAATTTTCCAGGCAAGAATACTGGAGTAGGTTGTCATTTCCTTCTTCAGGAATCTTCCCCACTCAGGGATCAAACTTGCATCTACCTTCATTGGAAGGTTGTCGTTCAGTTGCCAAGTCATGTCCGACTCTGTAATCCCATGAACTTCATCATGCCAGGCTTCCTTGTCCTTCACTATCTCCCAGAGTTTGTTCAAACTCATGTCCCTTGAGTCGATGATGCCATCCAACCATCTCATCCTCTGTCATCCCCTTCTCCTCCTGCCCTCCATCTTTCCCAGCATCAGCATCTTTTCCTATGAGTTGGCTCTGTGCATCAGGTGGCCAAATTATTGGAGCTTCAATTTCAGCATCAGTTCTTTCAAAGAATATTCAAGACTGATTTCCTTTAGAATTGAATGATTTGATCTCCTTGCTGTACCAGGGACTCTCAAGAGTCTTCTCCAGCACCACAATTTGAAAGTATCAGTTCTTCAGCATTCAGCTTTCTTTATGGTCCAGCTCTCACATCCATACTTGACTACCAGAAAAACCATAGCTTTGACTATCAGGACCTGTCCAGGTTTGTCATAGTTTTTTTAGGGATGCTATAACAAGTTACAACAAACTTGGTGACTTAAATCAATGATAATTTATTATCTGACATTTTTGGATGTTGGAAGTTCAAAACAAGTTTCCTGGGCTAGAATCAAATTGTCAGCAGGATGATTTCTTCTGGAGGCTACAGGGCAGAACCCCTTCCTCATCACTTTCACTTCCAGAGGTTGCTAGCATTCCTTGGCTTGTGGCTGTATCACTCCACTCTCTGCTTCCAGTATCCCACTCCCTTCTCCACTCTTTACCTTTAACTATTCCAGATGTCGCTTAGAAGCACATTTGTATTTTCATGGGACCACACAGATGCTACAGGATAATCTCCCCTTTTAAGACTTTTAAAAATTACATTCGCAAAGTCCATTTTATCATATAAAGTAACATATTTGGAGGCTCTGAGGATTGAGACATGAACATATTTGGGAGTCCATTATTCTATCTGCCACAAAGACTGGCAAAATTGAAGTTAATTTATTCGAGAATAAGAGCATGAGAAGAAAACTGATTTTTCTTAGAAAATATCTACGTAGTGTAGAATATTGTCTAACCCATAAACTCTGAATGCTTCTGTTTCTTGTATTTCATTTGGTTAGAGCAGAAGCCTATGGGGGATTTTCTATGAAGAGGATTATAAGAATTTGGGGGTCTCACCTTAAGTGGCCATAAGGCTTGTGGCTGGTGCACCTTCATCTGGTCAATATTTTTCACCTATTCATATCACAGAGGCTGTTCTAGTTCTGTTCTGTATGTGGAGAGTATAGCTGATCAGGATCATGAAAAATGGGGTGCAAGGATCAGCAAACTATAGTGCATGATCAAATGTGGTCCTTCACTTCTTTTTGTAAGTTTTATGAGTTCAGCCATGTTCACCTGTTTCTACATTATCTACGGCTTTCTTGTACAGCAATGGCCAACTTTGGTAGTTCCATCACATAGTCTATGACTTGCAAACCTGAAATATTTATGAACTTGCTGTTTACAGAAAAAATTTACTAACCCTTGGGTTAAAGAATGGACATTGGAATTAAAAAGACTCTGTCACACTCCAGCTATTTGACGTTGGGCATGCTTTTAACAGAGGACATTTGTATAGGGTTGGCCAATTAGTTCATTTGGATTTTTCCATAAGTTGTAGTGGAAAAATCTGAAGGAAATTTTTGGCCACACCAATATTTCTCTTAGCTTCCCAGGTGGTTCAGAGGTGAAGAGTCCACCTGCAATGCAGAGACACAGGTTCAATCCCTAAGTTGGGAAGACTCCCTGGAGGCAGAAATGGCAACCTGCTCCAGTACTCTTGCCTGGAGAATCCTATGGACAGAGTCTGATGGGCTACAGCCCAGGAGATCATAAAGAGTTGGACTCAAGTGAGCAACTGAGCACAAAATATTTATTTGTGTACCTAGAATCCTCTTGCCCTCATTGTTATTTTGATAAACTTCCCTCAGATTTTCTTCAGGGACTCTCTTTTTTCATTTTCATTCTTTAATATAACTTGCCCTCCTTTAATTTCAAGGGTGAGCATGAAACCTAGGCTTAAACCAGAAAGATAATTTGCGAATTAGTTCAGGGAGGAACACGTAATCTGACACAACCAATATCGGCCACTGAAAAGAGCATATTATTAAAGCAAGAAAAGATCCAGAGCTGTTGGTTTTCACCTTGCTTCCACGTGGGAGCTGAGAATGAGATCAACAATACAAAAAAGAAGGAATAAGAAACAGAAAAATCTGCTGTCTGATGATATTATTTGTGACCTAGAATGAAACCACACATGAAGCCAGCCTGGCCCGTGGAGTTTTCAGTTATATAAGTCAAGACATTCTGTTTCTGCTTAAGTCAGTTTGGTTTGGTCATCCATCACTTGCAGCAAATAGATTCATAACTGATAAAATAACTACCTTTGCTGAGCCTATTTCCTCATCTTTAAAAATTAGAGTAAAATTATCTATCTCAATATTTTTGAGAGAACTGATTGAGATCATGTACATGGCAGATGGTAAAAACCCAGCCAGTGGTTATTACCATTTTCATTATCTTCATCACCAACATCATCCCTGACATTGAAGATAAACCTAAAGCTGCTTCATCTCAGTATTAATAACTTCTAGAAAATGTAACCCATCTGAACTTTGCTCTTAATATGGAATACTTAAAACCTTTATACCTTAGGTTCTTTATTTATAGAAGAGACAAGAAGTTATTGATCTTTCAGTGTTTTGAGAATCAAATATCTTGGACACAATCATTGTTAACATCACAGAGTGTCATATTAATCTTTGTGATAAATCTTTGTAATAAGATTTGCAATAAATGTGTGAATAAACCGATTAGATCAAATCTGACCAAACTGGATTAGAGCAAATTTATAGACATGCATGGCTTCCCTGGTGGATCAGTTGGTAAAGAAACTGCCTGCAATGCAGGAGACCTGGGTTCGATTCCTGTGTTGGGAAGATCCCTTGGAGATGGAAATGGCAACCCATTCCAGTATTCTTGCCTGGGAAATCCCATGGACAGAGGAACTGGTGGGCTACAGTCCATGGGGTCGATAAAGTCAGACAAAACTTAGCGACCAAACCACCACCATAGGTATGGTAAATGCCTTTAAGTTAACTTTATTCAGTTGTCATTGAGAGGCCGCCTGACCCCACATCCAAATCCCAGGTATCTTAGAAAAAAAGATTTGTACTTTGGACCTGACATTAACTAAACCCTTGTGCCACTAAGTTTTACACACTGGGTTCCCCTGAGGCAGGATATTGCCTCACCCTGTGAGAGTCACGGAAAGACATAGACAGCACTATTTGTCCCAACAGTCATTTAGAGCCAGAAGGACTGGGTTACAGATCATCTTCTGCCACATCATCCCTGTGTGACAGAGGGAGGCTTCCTCGATTTCTCTGGGCTTCAGTTCCCTCAGGTATACAGTGGGAATGATAACTACTTTGTCTACTTCATGAGATTCTGATGAGAAGCAAAGTGAAAGTGAAGTCGCTCAGCTGTGTCTGACTCTTTGTGACCCCATGGACTGTAGCCCACCAGGCTCCTCCATCCATGGGATTCTCCAGGCCAGAATACTGCAGTGGGTTGCCATTTCCTTCTCCAGGGGATCTTCCCAACCCAGGAACTGAACCCGGGTCACCCACTTTGTAGGCAGACGCTTTCACTGTCTGAGCCACCAGGGAAGTCTGAGAAACAAGGGTAAGAATAAATAAAATTTTAGGAAAAAGCGAAACACAGTGTTGTTCTATTAGTTATTATTAGGCTTCCCTGATGGCTCAGTGGTCAAGAATACACCTACAATGCAGGAAACTTACAGGAGAGCCGGGTAATTGTTGTTTCACTGTTTGAGTCAGCAACTAATTGTGTCTATAGTTTGTCAAGTTTAAAAATAGATGTTAGTCTTTTCCATAACACTGATTTCAGGAAAATTTAGGTTTGGCAATGGGCATCATTTGTGTTTATCCCCTTTTCTAGTTTACAGACCTTCTTAAGATTGTTTAGAAAACCTTAGGCAGAGAATATTCTTACACAATAGCATTTATTAGTTGGAGTAAATGAATTAGAAACATATGGATTGAATTTCCCTGAAAACACATCAGGATTGAAAAATTAAGGGGAAAAATATTTAATTGTATGTAAATATGTAAAGGATGGCTTGGGAAACTTGACCAACCCCAAACCCCACTGCATTTTTGCACCATTAATGGGCAGGGTTGTGGGCTTCCTCTCCGTTGACTTTTTGTATTGTTAACCAGTATTTCTCTTTCCAGTGCAGGAATTTACAACTGTAACATTTCTTTCTCCAAGTTTCTTAGAACCTTCCTCCAAGATTCTGAAAAGTGTATATATGAGAAATCTAACACACTCATCATGAATATTTTGTACTGAAAAAATATACAGCATGTGACAATCTTACAATAAAAATTAACATGGACTTTCCTGGTGGCTCTGATGGTAAAGAATCTGCCTGCAATGCAAGAGACCTGGATATTCAGTCCCTGGGTCAGGAAGACTCCCTGGAGAAGGGAATGGCTACTCACTCCAGTATTCTTGCCTGGAGAATTCCATGGACAGAGGAGCCTGGAGGGCTACAGTCCACGGGGTCGCAAAGATTCAGACATGACTGAGTGACTAACAAAAATTAACACAATTCAGTGAAAACAGAATACACAGCTTACAGCAATTGGTACAGAGTTATTCTGTAACTAATAACCATAGTTTGGGGTATCCACAAAATGATGGAAAATAGTTACAGTGTTTAGTTCATTTAAGTCTCCCTGTGATAGCTTTAGTAGTTAAGTTTTTATTTGAAAGTGTTAGAAATAGATCAATTCAGTATTCCAGGGCTAGTCTCCCAAATTTAACCTAAGAATCAAACCTCTTTAAGCTACCATAGATTGCCTTTCTGTTACACAACGATTAGGGATTTCCCAAGTAAGTATGGTGAACACAACCAACCAATTAAGAGGGTGGGAAAGATGCCCTTTTCATTATAGGGGACTGGAATGCAAAAGTAGGAAGTCAAGAAACACCTGGAGTAACAGGCAAATTTGGCCTTGGAGACAAAATGAAGCAGGGCAAAGGCTAATAGAGTTCTGCTAAGAGAACGCACTGGTCATAGTAAACACCCTCTTCCAACAACACAAGAGAAGACTCTACACATGGATGTAATCAGATGGTCGATACCGAAATCAGATTGATTATATTCTTTGCAGCCAAAGATGGAGAAGCTCTATACAGTCAGCAAAAACAAGACCGGGAGCTGACTGTGGCTCAGATCATGAACTTCTTATTGTCAGATTCAGATGAAAATTGAAGAAACTGGAGAAAACCACTAGACCATTCAGGTATGACCTAAATCAAATCCCTTATGACTATACAGTGGAAGTGAGAAGTAGATTTAAGGGACTAAATCTGATTGATAGACTGCCTGATGAACTACGGAATGAGGTTCTTGACATTGTACAGAAGACAGGAATCAAGACTATCCCCAAGAAAAAGAAATGCAAAGAAGCAAAATGGCTGTCTGAGGTGGCTTTACAAATAGCTGTGAAAAGAAGAGAAGCAAAAAGCAAAGAAGAAAAGGAAAGATATAAGCATCTGAATGCAGAGTTCCAAAGAATATCAAGGAGAGATAAGAAAGCCTTCCTTAGTGATCAATGCAAAGAAATAGAGGAAAACAAGAGAATGGGAAAGACTAGAGACCTCTTAAAGTAAATTAAAGATATCAAGGGAACATTTCATGCAAAGATGGGCTCAATAAAGGACAGAAAGGGTAGGGACTTAACAGAAGCAGAAGATATTAAGAAAAATTGGCAAGAATACACAGAAGAACTGTACAAAAAAGATCTTCATGACCAAGATAATCATGATGGTGTGATCACTCACCTAGAGCCAGACATCCTGGAGTGTGAAATCACGTGGGCCTTAGAAAGCATCACTATGAACAAAGCTAGCAGAGGTGATGGAATTCCAGTTGAGCTATTTCAAATCCTGAAAAATGATGCTGAGTCTGACATGCTGTCAAGGTAGGTAGGCAGGTTCTCCCCAGGGAAGAAAAGGGAAGTCGGCACTGGAGCATCAGGGGCTGAGCGGCTGGCAAGGAGGAGGGAGCCAGGAGGGGATGTTGCATAAGGACCTAGCTGTGACCTCGCACGTCATTCTCCCACCCCGTGTTAACCTCTTCCTCCCCACCCCGCCGCTGCTCTCAGTGGGAAGCGAACGGATGAGAAGCGAAACGTGTGTCCGCACTGCGGAGTCGGAGCTTCAGGAAGTCAATTAAGGGGAGGGGTTTCCTTCGGACCCCGCACCACCTGGAGTCCTGCTCCTCGATCCTCGCCGTTCTCCGGGAAGGTCACTGCTCCTCCCACCGCTCCCCGTGGTTCACAGTGCTTCCAGCTCCTTTCGTTCTTCTAGTCTCTGGGAAAACCTAGGGACAAGAAGTAGGAAGGACTTTTCACGGTGGAGATGCTGGGGCGAGAAGAGGGGCGGGGCAGAGGGTGTTCCCTGCCCGGGGATGCGGGGACTCCCGCGTGTGGGTGCTTTAGGAGCAGTGTGGCACAGTATCCAGCAGGTGGCACCAGAATCCATCGACCTGCTGGACCCCAGGGAACCAGAGTGGGGCAGTTTCCTGGGCGACGGGCAGCCTTTCTGAAAGCCCTGCCCTTGGCAACCGTTCCCTGGTTGCCCATGTCCCTAGTAAAAATTTGGTTCCTGAAGGACAGGCTGGGGGTAAAATAATCTAATCTCAGAAAGGAGAGAGGCTGGCTGAGGATGGGAGAAGACTCTGAAAGACCTGCTCTCTGCTGTCATTTATTGCTAAGGACAGGTCACTGCGGCAGGTGCATCCCACACTCAGCTATACTGTAAGGCGCTCACACATATCCCTGTATTGTGGATGGGGAGAATGAGGCTCAGAGAGACAAAGTGTCTTGCCCAGGTCACCAGTGATGAAAGGTGTGCCCAGTTAGGAAGCTGGACCTGTCTGGATGACCCTTCCCTTCCACTGCCCCTCGTGGTCCCGGTGTGAAGGCCCAACCCCACAAGAGAAGCTGGCGTGGGGGTTGCTTCTGGGGCCCAGACCTGTTGGGAGACCAGAAGAGAGCAGTGAAGAGAAACCCACCCCTTCCGGCCCAGCTGTTCTTGCCTGCTGTGGGTGGGGTCCCCCTCTATTCAGGGTCCCTCATCTTGTAGGGGGCTCCCCTCTGTCAGAGGACCGCACAGTTGGAGGGGAGGGGATTTAGGGCTTCTTGGAGGTTATGTGAACCCTCTAGGGAAAACAAAGACAGGTGAGCTCTCTAAGCAGGACACAAAGCTGGAGCCCAGGACTATTCTGGGGAGAAGAATTAGGAAAGGATGCTTCAGCAGCTGTGCAGAGGAGAAAAGCAACTTCCGCTGGGTCAAGGGACAGAGACTGGGGGACTTCCCTGGTGGTCCAGTGACTAAGACTCCAAGCTCCCACTGCAGGTTCAACCCATGGTCAGGGAACCGCATCCCACATGCCGCAACTAAGACCTGGTACAGCCAAATAAATAAATATTGAGGGGGAGGGGGAAGGACAGAGGTTGGGAGGATTCAATTCAATGATCGATTTGGCTCTCACTGCCTTGTGATCTCGTATCTTTGCCTACTCCCCATCTCCATCAGGATACTGAGTAGGATCTCATGCTGAACAGAAGCAGCACCCCAACTGCTGACTCTGTTAGGTGTCCAATGAAACAGAACCAATAGGACATATGTACACAATATTTATTTATGCCTGAGAACCGGGAGAGCCATCTGGCCTGAGTCCAGTTCCAAAAGCAGGAAGAGATCTATGTCTGAGCTCAAGGACTTAGGCAGAGGAAGCAATGCTCTCTTAGCCTGTTGCTGTTGTTGTTCTCTTCAGGCCTTCAGCAGACTGCATGAAGCCACCCACACTGGGAAGGAGAATCCACGTTACCCAGCCTTGCAGAGTCAGGTGTTCAGCCAATCCAGAGATACCTGCACAAACATCCAAATATCTGGAGACCACAGGGCCCAGTCAGGTTAACACATAAGATTAATCACCACAATCCTCACCATCCTCCCAGACCTGGTTCTCCTTAAATTTACCCCATCTCAAAAAATAGCAATTCCATTTTTCTAGTTGCTCAGATAAACAAATAATAACAACCCCCATCCAAACTGTTGGAGCCACCCTCAATTCCTACACCCCATGTTTAATCCATCAGCAAATCCTGTCTTCACTATATTCATAATATATCTTCAGTCTGACCACTTCCTCCACTCTCTCCCATAGCAATGCTGGCCCAGGCCATCACCATCTCTTGCCTGGGTTCCTGCAGTGAGCTCCCATTCTCCCAGCCCCCCATGTTGTCTCCCTACAGAATCTTCCCAACACAGCAGCTAGGTGATTCTTTTATTTTTTAAAAAAGTTTTTATTTTATTTATTTATTTGGCTGTACCAGGTCTTGGTTGCAGCATGCAGGATCGTTAGTTGTAGCATGCAAATTCTTAGTTGTGGCATGTGGAATCTAGTTCCATGACCAGGGATGGAACCCAGGCCTCCTGCATTGGGAGTGCAAGTGTTAGCCACTGGACCACCAGGGAAGTCCCAGGTGATTCTTTTAAAACATAAGCCGGAGCAACTCATGCCTCTGTTCAAAGCCTTCCAGAGGCCAAGCACCCCTGGTGGCAAAATAAAGCCCATTCTCTCTCTTTCTCTTTTTTTTTAAATTTCTTATAAATGTATTCAGTTCAGTTCAGTCGCTCAGTCGTGTCCAACTCTTTGCGACCCCATGAATCGAAGCACGCCAGGCCTCCCTGTCCACCACCAACTCCCGGAGCTCACTCAGATTCACATCCATTGAGTCCATGATGCCATCCAGCCATCTCATCCTCCGTCGTCCCTTTCTCCTCCTGCCCCCAATCCCTCCCAGCATCAGGGTCTTTTCCAATGAGTCAACTCTTCGCATGAGGTGGCCAAAGTACTGGAGCTTCAGCTTTAGCATCATTCCTTCCAAAGAAATCCCAGGGCTGATCTCCTTGATAATAATATGATTATTATCAATAATAATATAAGAAACATAGATGACTGGGGTGTATCACGTCAGGTGCAGGAGGCCTCGGGACTGAAGCAGGAGGTGAAATCCCTCAGATGGAACTCCATATAAAAGGAAGGGCAAAGCAGAACTGACCATGTAAAGTTAAAAGCCCCAAGTGAACGGAGCCCAAAACCCACAGATGAGTGAGAGTGTGTGTGTGGCAGTCTGTTACAGTGCCACTGTGTGTGTGACCTGGTCTGTTAGTGAAAGTGTTCCTGGGTGTGAATCTGCCCAGGGAATGGGGCCAGTGGGCCAGGGCAGGGCAGGTGGGCACAGACAAGTGTGCCAAAACCCTGGCACATTTCTGCGCTGTGAAAACTTCTGCTTTCTGTATTTTAAAAAAATTTTATTAAAAAAGCTAGAAATGTAGACAGAAACTTGTGAGTGACGTGGATGGAGCTTAGTCCAGAATCCAAACCCTAGTTTAAAACATCCTGGGTCCCCCAGGTCATTGCTGAGTGTGAGGGGTTACAGTAAGGGGGACTGGGGTGCCCACTGGGGTCTGTGCCTCTTCCCAGGCGGTGGCCTGACTCTAGGGGTGCCCCTGTGATCCCCTCCTAGAAGCCCAATGGGAGGCGGAGCACTGCCTCTCAGGGCCTTTGGGGGCCTCTTCCAAGCAGCAAGGCTTCACCAAGAAGGCCCCCCCAGGCTCAGTGAGTAAAGCTCAGTCTTTACTGTGGCCTACAAGGCCCCGTGTGGTCTGGCCCCACTATGCCAGACCTTGTTTTCTCTCTCTCTGCCCTCACCCGTTCTGATCCCATTGCACAAGGCTTGCTGTTCTCCAATGCTTCCCCCAAGCCAGAGCCCTCCACTTCCCCAGAAACCCCCAGGGCTCACTTTTTCATGTCCCTCGAGTCTTTACTCCAGCTGCATCTTGTGAAACAACCTCTCTGACACCCTGTACGAAACAGCAAACAACCACCGTACCCCCACTGCTGGCATTCCCTCTTCTTCCTTTGTTGTTTTTCATAACAATCACAAACATACTCTCTGCATGAGTGAATGATTAAGTAAACACATATGCATTGCCTAATACACACCAGTTGGAGAAGGCAATGGCACCCCACTCCAGTACTTTTGCCTGGAGAATCCCATGGGCGGAGGAGCCTGCTAGGCTGCAGTCCATGGGGTTGCTAAGAGTCGGACATGACTGAGTGACTTCACTTTTACTTCTCACTTTCATGCATTGGAGAAGGAAATGGCAACCCACTCCAGTGTTCTTGCCTGGAGAATCCCAGGGATGGGGGAGCCTGGTGGGCTACTGTCTATGGGGTCGCACAGAGTCGGACACGACTGAAGCGACTTAGCAGCAGCAGCAGCAATACACACCAGTAAGTAGAGCAATGCTGAGATACAAAGATAGACAGGACACCACGTTCCCCTGGCGGAACTTGGCACCTGGCTGGGCAGATAAACGTTCTGTCTGTGGGCAGTGGCGTGTATACATATGATAACATATGATGCTCTTGGAGGGTTTGCTGTATGCTGGGCATTGCATAGGCCTGTGTTATGTCATTTAATATAGCCCCATGAAGTGCAGACTATGTCCTTGATTCCAGAGGAGAAAACAGGCCCAGAGAGGCAAAGTGATTTGCCCAAGGTCACCCAGCTACTCAGCCACTGAACTGAGATTGTGACACCATCGCTTGCTCTCTAGCCCCCAAGTCCCTCCTCCTCCCACTTTCCCAGGGGATCCCAGAGGTGGAGAAGGAAAAAGAGGAGAGGAAGGGAGAGTTTTTTGCCCCACAGGAAAGAAGCAGAGTGGGACTGAGCCGGCAGGGGGCCCTGGGTGTCTGGGCACCTCGCCAGCCCCAGCCGGCCTCTCTCCACCCCCTTTACTCATGTGGCCTCTGCAGCCCTGGGGGTTGATGGGGCTCCCTCCCCTGGCACCAGCCTTCTCTGCCACACCCCCACCCTTGCCTGGGGCCTGGCTACACAGGGATCCCTTTCTGGCCCAGTGAGGCATGTAACCCCGGGCTGACAGGCGTCCGGATGCCAGGGCAGCTTGGCTGGCCAAGGGTGAGGTCACGGGCTGGCACTTGGTGCCTGGCCCCTCCTCCCTCCCATCAGAGTCTCACTTCTCACCCTGTGGGCTGCAAAATGCCCCCTGCAACCTCCCTCCTGCATCACAACCGGATCTGGCCTTCCCCAGCAGGCCTGGTGTATTAGTTTACTGTGGCTGCTGTAACAAATTACCACGAATTTAGCTTCTAATAAAACAACACAAATGTTCTATCTTATCGTTCTGGAAGTCTGAAGTTGAAAATGGATCCTCCCGGCTGTTCCTTCTGGTTTTTCTTTTTTCCTTTTTGGCTATGCTGCATGGCATGTGAGATCCCAGTTCCCTGCCCGGGGACCAAACCTGCATCCCCTGCCCTGGAAGCCGGGAGTCTTAACCACGGAGCCACCAGGGAAGTCCCTGGCTCTGTTCCTTCTGGAGGCCCTAGAAGAGAGAAAACTCCCTTGTTTTTTCTGGCTTCTAGAGACCACCTGAGTTCTTCAGCTCTGGGCCCCTTCCTGCATCTTTAAAGCCAGCAATGAATGTATCATCTTCAAGCCACACTGCCTTTCTGACCTCGGCTCCCATGGTTGCATCTGCTCCAACCGATACTCCTGCCTCCCTGGAAAGTGAAAAGTGAAGTCGCTCAGTTGTGTCTGACTCTTTGCGACCCCATGGACTCTGTAGCCCACCAGGCTCCTTCGTCCATGGAGTTTTCCAGGCGAGAATACTGGAGTGGGTTGCCATTTCCTTCTCCAAGGGATCTTTCCAACCCAGGGATTGAACCCCAGTCCTCCACATTGCAGGCAGACACTTTACCATCTGAGCCACCAGGGAAGCCTCCCTGGAGGACTCTTGTAATCATCGCTCCATCCAGATAATCCATAATAATGGCCTGCCTTGAAACCCTTGATGTGGTCTCATCTGCAGAGTCCCTTTGGCTGTGTAAGAGTCACTAGAGTGACTAGGACATGGGCATTTTTGGAGGGCCGTCATTCAGCTTACCACACCCAGCAGGATGCTCACCTCCTCTGTTTATGGCCCTTTTACCTGAACTTGCTCTCTGCTAAATACCACGGACAAGGGACTTCTCTGATGGTCCAGTGGCTAATACTCCCCGCTCCCAGTACAGGAGGCCCTGGGTTCAATCCCTGGTCGGGGAACTAGATCCCAAAAAAGAGTTCACATGTCACAACTTGAAGCTCCTGTGTGCCTCGGCGAAGATGGAAGACCCTGCGTGCTACAACTAAGATGCAGCACAGCCAAAGAAATACGTACGGAAATACAGTAGACACTGTGTACCACACCATTCCTAAGAGGTGGTTCCAGATCCCCACTGTATGACGGAGAGCTTGCGGACTCCAGAGCCTGTGGGCTTGCTGTGCTCCCAAGGCTGCTTCCCCAGATGGGAAATGAACCCCTCCCTCCTGGGAATTCCCACCGGCCCCCGTGCTTTAGCTCTGAGCCCCTTGGGTTTGCATCTTGGTCTGGCCCACAGGCTGCCCCGAAGCAGGGGGTTGTGTCTTAGCTCCTGGGGTGCTGTCATGGGGCATGGAGGAGCAGGCATATGGGCAATGTCAGGATGGTAAGAAGAGAGAGGATTTTGTGGACTCTGGCAGCCCCCTTGCCATGCATGTAAGGTTGTGTGTCTATTTTTCTGGGCTGAGGGAGCACCAGATTCTCAGAAGGGGGTTGACCTCTGAGGATCAACAAACCCTGCTCTGGCTGGTCCTTACCCGCCTTTTCTGGGCTCCCTTCTCTGAACCAGCTTTCTGCAAAGATTCACCCAGCACCAGGGGCCGAGGCCAAGGAGGCTGTGAGGAGCTGCTGGGCTGAGGGTTGGTTCGTAGTGCACTCTTGCCTGCATTCAGTCCACGATTCAGTACTTCCTGCATTTCCACAGGACGGGGCTTCCCTCGTGGCTCAGACAGTAAAGAATCCACCTGCAATGCAGGAGACACAGGTTTGATCCCTGGGTTGGGAAGAATCCCCTGGAGAAGGGCATGGTTACCCACTCCAGTATTCTTGCCCGGAGGATTCCATGGACAGAGAAGCCTGGTGGGCTACAGACCATGGGGTCCAAGGAGTCGGACTCAACTGCGCGACTAACACTCACTTTCACACAGGATGCCACTCTCTGCCCTCCTCCCACGTCACCCCCACCTCTCCCCTCTTCATATCTCAGTGTCCACTCTGAGTTCCCTTATCACCTCCCAAGCCCCTGCCTGCCCCAAGGCTCCTGGCGGTCTCCACCCTTCAAGTTTTTCCTGTCCTTACCCTGCAGACATGACTTCACCCTCCTATCGGAGGTTCCCAAGTGAGGCTTCTTCAGACACATTATTAGTTGTTATTATTATTGTTATCACTGTTACTGTTAATGATAGAGTTTGATGAATTGCTTATTTCACATTGTGAAACAAGATGCTTGTTATAAGCAATCTGCTCCAACTGCCTGAGGCGACAGTATTTCTGATTTACCCCTCACCCTTGTTTTTCTTCCTAGAAAAGTTTTGCAAGAAACTCCACCAGCACCCCTCCCACAGGCAACCTGATCAGAGGTTACACCTGGGCTGGGAGGAGGGCCCAGAGCGCAGAAACAAATAGGCCTTGGGCCACTTGTGCCCACAGCCTGTGTTTCAGGGTGAGGGGACCCCAGGGCATCCAACCGGGCAGCCCCAGGCCTGGAGCCTGGCCGCTCCCTCCTTCCTCACCCAGCCCAGGTGCTGTGGCAGGTAAGGTAGAAGTGAGTCCCCAGTGTCAACTTTGCCATTTACATAATGAAGGCATCAGGTCTCAGGAAAGGAGGAGATCTGAGATGAGGACAGGAGATTGCTGTGAGGTTATTCAGCCGGCTGCAGGAGAAGCTGGCCCTGGGTTGGGGCTGCTGTGGCAATAGAGGTTGAGGAGGGGGCCTCCCCCATCCACATCCTGACCAGACCGCACATGGATGCTGCCGTGGTGGCTGTGGTCGTCCCCCCCTCGGCCCCATGGGCCCCTCAGCTGCTTCTCTGTTCCTCCCAGCACCTGAGATGGAGGCATTGCCAGGAGGTTGGAAAGGGGACGAGTCTCCACTCCCCTGCTGCAGAAAACGATTTGGTTCTCCTGGCCCTTGTGGGAAGGCTTCCTGCTGTCAAAAACCAAAGCCCAGCCGCAGTTTGCTCCAACCCCTGTTTGTGTAGGAGAAGGGGCCGAGCCCCAGTTTCGGCTCTCAATCTTTTTCCCCCACTGCCCTCTGATCCTGATCCTGGGTGGTTCCAGGGTCTGGGTAGGATGGGAGGGCAGAGTAGGGACCTCAGGTCTAAGCAAGGTGTGTGCTTTTACACTGGGATGTAGAACCAGGACTCTTTTCCCTGGGGCCCATTCTGCCCTATAAAACTTAAACAGATCAACCTCACAGATGGTATCACTGCTCCTACCAGCCGCAACCTCTTTACTTCTACCTGCTGGGGAGAGTGCACCTTGCCATCCCTTCCTGGGTAGGAATCCTCCTCTCCCAGCCACTTCTGTCTCTTACTCGTCCCCACCTGCTCCTGGTACCCCATCCCCCTCCAGTCTCTTCTGTATGCTCCCCCCAAACTTCAACCCCTCCACTCACCCCAGAGGCTTTATTTTTCACCCCTGGAATCATAACACCTTGGTAATATGGCAGCAAACAGCTCCATAGTATTTTGTGTGCCATTTCTATGTATTCAAAGCATTTTGGGGACTTCCCTGGTGGCTCAGTGCCTAAGACTCTGCCCTCCCAATGCAGGAGGCCTGGGTTCGAACCCTAGTCAGGGAACCCTAGGTTCCACATGTTGCAACTAAAGATTCAGTGCAGCTATATATATATATATATGCATTTCATGTATATAGACTCATCTAGTGGTCCCAGTTACTAGTTACTCTATGGAGGAAGGGTTGTGGTTATCCCTATTTGGCAAATGAGGAGTCTGAATCACTGGAAAACAGTAAGGTTGAATTAAGTCTAAGGACTGCAGAAATCAAGGAGCTAGAGAGCCCCAAAGCAGACATTTGGCAACAGCTGTCCTTGTCAAAAGATGAAAGCACTCTTTTTCTTTTTAAAAAAATTGCACAGTACTGTGTGCAGCAGACCTCCCTGACCCTTGTCCAGTCACTCCTAATCCCCAAGAGCTAAAGACACAAAGAGATGAAATGCAGGGACTCGCTGAGGAGGCTCCCTGCCAACCTGCCCCAGCTCCTCCACCCTGGGGGCCAGCTTGGTTCCTGGAGCCTCCTTCCTCTTACCACGCTGCTTCTCATTTGCCCCTATTTGTCTTCATCTCTCTTGGAGAAAGCAGGCAATCAGCCGCAGGCACTGGCCTTCTGGGTGCTGGGGAGGTGTTCTGACCCCTGAGCAGAGGAGCCCCCACCCCAGGCATGAAATCTGACTCTTCTCAATGGTTTCTGCTGTGGCCTCTCCACCCTTCTGCCTCTGAGGGTCAAACCAAACTCCACTCCCAGGTGGTTGGCTCATGGCTGCCAGGGGCATCCCTGGAATGTGACCTCATCCTCCGTCCACAGAGAAGGGGTAGGAAATCTCAGAGCAAGGTTCAGAGGGAGCATTAGAGAACAGCCAGGCTCAGGAAGGCTGGATAGGGCAGTGTCTGAGGGAAGATGTTAACCAGGCCACTGGGAGGAGCTGAGAGGGGTCCTAGTGTAGGACTCAGGGAGACTGTAGGATTCTTGGGTGATGGAGGTGTTGAAAGTGTTGAAGCACTCGCTTGGGTGATAAAGGTTGTACTAAATGTGAAAAGCTCTATTTTTTCTGGTTAAAAAGTAATGTTTGGACAAATCACTGAGTTTTCATTGAGGGAAAGTATTTTCAAAAGATGTATCTGATAAAGGACTATCATCCAAAATATACAAAGAATTCTTAAAACTCGACAAGAAAAGGAAATAGCTCAATTTTAAAATGAGCAAAAGAGTTGAAAGACATCTCACTGAAGATGGTAAATAAGCAAAGGAAAAGGTGCTCAACATCCTATGTTATCAGGGAGTTCCAAACTAAAAAAGCAGTGTGATTCTGTTAGACATTCATTACAAGGGTTAAAATCGGAAACACTGACATCACCAAATGCTATTGAGCATGTGGAGAAACAGGAACTCTCATTCACTGCTTGTGGGAACGCAAAGTGGAGAGACTGGTTGTTTCAAAACATTTTCTTACCATATGATCTAACAATTGTGTTCCTTGATATTTACCCAAATGAACTGAAAACATATGCCCATACAAAAACCTGCCTATGAATGCTGTGGCAGGTCTATCATAACTGCCAAAACTTGGGAGGTAACCGAGATGTTCTTTAGTAGGTGGATGGATAACTAAACTGTGGTTCATCCAGACAATGGGATACCCTTCAGCACTAGGAAGAAAGAGCTATCGAGCCATGAGACAAGGAGGAAACTTAGACACAGATTTCTCAATGAAGGAAACCAGCTTGAAAAGGCTACATACTATATGATTTTAACCAAATGACATTTTTGAAAAGGCAAAACATATTTTGGCCACCTGATGTGAAGAGCTGACTCATTGGAAAAGACCCTGATGCTGGGAAAGATTGAAGGTGGGAGGAGAAGGGGATGTCAGAGGATGAGATGGCTGGATGGCATCACTGACTCAATGGACATGAGTTTGAGTAAACTCCAGGAGTTGGTGATGGACAGGGAGGCCTGGCGTGCTGCAGTCCATGGGGTCACAAAGAGTCGGACATGACTGAGGGACTGAACTGAACTGAATGGAGACACTGAAAGGATCAGTCGTTGCCGGGAGCTGGGGAACAGAAAGCAGTAATCTAGGTGAGACATTGATGGTGATGGAGGGTGATAAGGGGTGACTGAGAAGGCTTTTAGAGATAAAGCTGCCTGGGTTTGCTGGTGAATTAGATGCAAGGGAGAGAGCAAGCAAGGAGTCAGGAAAAACAGTTAGATTTTTGGTTAGTCAACTGAGGCGGGGAAAGTAGTAGCATTACACAAAATAGGAAAGAATGAGGGAGACTGAAGGGAAAGTTCTCTCGGTGGAGAAGCTGGCTGGTGTTTTGTGGGAAATGACTGGGGGAAAGAGCTATGTTTTGGACATGACAAGAAGCATTTCTTAGTTGAGCAGAGATGTCAGGTAGGAGGTTAGACAATAGGAGTCTGGAGCCCAGAAGTCAGAGTTGGTATTTAAAGCCAAGTTACCAGATGAGATTGCCTAAGCAAGACCATATACCCTATGTGGAGGAGGCTGAGCAGCAGAGGAAGGGAGCAGGGCAGGCACCGTGTCTCCAGAGCCAGGAGGAGTAAGCGACAGGGGAAGAGGTGATGGAAGGTGTCTACTATTTCAGGGAAGTCAAGAAAGAAGATTCAGGTCCACTGCACTTGGTCTTGGCAGGAGCTGTTCCAGGATTGCAGTGGATGGAGGCCGTGCTGGAGCAGGAGGCAAGGAAGTAGAGATAATGGGCCAGACAGCTGGAGAAGTTCTGCCGTGAGGAGCAAAGCAGTAGGCCAGTTGCTTGGCTAGCGCTTCTTACCCCTGCTTTTCCCTACCTGTTGATTCTTGTGCTCTGTTACATTACATTAAAAAAAAATTGTGTATTGCTTATTGTGGAATCTTAAAAAGTTCAACAGGGATCTCCCTAGTGGTCCAGAGATTAAGTGGGTTTGATCCCTAGTGAGGGAGTTAAGAGATCAAATTGCCAACATCTGCTGGATCATGGAAAAAGCAAGAGAGTTCCAGAAAAACATCTGTTTCTGCTTTATTGACTATGCCAAAGCCTTTGTGTGGATCACAATAAACTGTGGAAAATTCTGAAAGACATGGGAATACCAGACCACCTGACCTGCCTCTTGAGAAACCTATATGCAGATCAGGAAGCAACAGTTAGAACCAGACATGGAACAACAGACTGGCTCCAAATAGGAAAAGGAGTACATCGAGACTATATATTGTCACCCTGCTTATTTAGCTTATATGCAGAATACATCATGAGAAACTCTGGGCTGGAAGAAGCACAAGCTGGAATCAAGATTGCCGGGAAAAATATCAGTAACCTCAGATATGCAGATGACACCACCCTTATGGCAGAAAGTGAAGAGGAACTAAAGAGCCTCTTGATGAAAGAGGAGAGTGAAAAAGTTGGCTTAAAGCTCAACATTCAGAAAACTAAGATCATGGCATCTGGTCCCATCACTTCATGGCAAATAGATGGGGAAACTGTCAGACTTTATTTTTTTGGGCTCCAAAATCACTGCAGATGGTGACTGCAGCCATGAAATTAAAAGAAGCTTACTTCTTGGAAGGAAAGTTATGACCAACTTAGATAGCATATTGAAAAGCAGAGACATTACTTTGCCGACTAAGGTCCGTCTAGTCAAGGCTATGGTTTTTCCCGTGGTCATGTATGGATGTGAGAGTTGGACTGTGAAGAAGGCTGAGTCCGAAGAATTGATGCTTTTGAACTGTGGTGTTGGAGAAGACTCTTGAGAGTCCCTTGGACTGCAAGGAGATCCAACCAGTCCATTCTAAAGAAGATCAGTCCTGGCTGTTCTTTGGAAGGAATGATGCTAAAGCTGAAACTCCAGTACTTTGGCCACCTCATGCAAAGAGTTGACTCATTGGAAAAGACCCTGATGCTGGGAGGGATTGGGGGCAGGAGGAGAAGGGGACGACAGAGGATGAGATGGCTGGATGGCATCACCGACTCGATGGACACGAGTCTGAGTGAACTCCGGGGGTTGGTGATGGACAGGGAGGCCTGACGTGCTGCAATTCATGGGGTTGCAAAGAGTCGGACATGACTGAGCGACTGAACTGAACTGAGGGAGTTAAGATCCCACCTGCTTCTCGGCCAAAAAGCCAAAACATAAAATAGAAATACTATTGTAACAAATTCAATAAAGACTTTAAAAATGGCGCATATAAAATGTTCTTTAAAAAAATAAATAAAAATTAAAAGTACAACAAACCAGTGAATATAACATTAAAAAAGTAGACTCTCAGATATAGAGAACAAACTAGTTATCAGTTGGGATGCAATATAGTAGTCGGGGAGTGGGAGGTTCAAAGTACGGGGTATAAGATCCTGGCTCACGGATGTAGTGTACAACATGAGAAATACAGCCATTATTTCGTAATAACTGTAAATGGAAAGTAACCTTTAAAATTATATAAAAATAAATCATTGTAGCTTTGTTCAGTTCAGTTCAGTTCAGTCAAAAAAAAAAAAAAAAAAAACTAGACCTGGCACATAGTTGGTGGTCCAATAACATTCCACTCCAGTACTCTTGCCTGGAGAATCCTAAGAACAGAGAAGCCTGGTGGACTGCAATCCATGGGGTTGCAAAGCAAAGTGAAAGTGAAGCTGCTCAGTCATGTCCGACTCTTTGCGACCCCATGGATTATAGCCACCAGGATCCTCCATCCATGGGATTTTCCAAGCAAGAATATTGGAGTGGGTGGCCAAGAGTTGGACACAGCTGAGCATGGACACAGGCACTCGGTAAATTTCCCTCAAGGCATAGCTGGGACATTTGAAATTAGGTAAAATAAAGCGAATGTGTTTCCGGATAGCTGTGTACAGAGCTGCATTCTCGATCACAGTTCCCAGGACACTTTTGATCTAGAGGAGGTAACTGGAACTCCTTTTCTGAACTAGCGGAGGTAGATTACATTATATCATAGTAAGCAAGCATCTTTACTAACCATGTCTAAATATTTTATATCTTAACTTAGACATGAGCTTTGAATTCATCTTTTATTTGACAGTATATATTGGGTGATCAGTCAGTTCAGTCACTCAGTCGTGTCTGACTCTTTGTGACCCCAAGGACTGAAGTATGTCAGGCCTCCCTGTCCACCACCAACTCTCAGAGCTTACTTAAACTCATGTCCATTGAGTTGATGATGCCATCCAACCATCTCATCCTCTGTCATCCCCTTCTCCTCCTTCCTTCAATCTTTCCCAGCATCAGGGTCTTTTCCAGTGAGTCAGTTCTCCGCATCAGGTGGCCAAAGTATTGGAGTTTCAGCTTCAGCATCAGTCCTTCCAATGGATATTCAGGACTGATCTCCTTCAGGATGGACTGGTTGGATCTCCTTGCAGTCCAAGGGACTCTCAAGAGTCTTCTCCAACACCGCAGTTCAAAGCATCAATTCTTTGGTGCTCGGCTCCTTATAGGTCCAACTCTCACATCCATACATGACTACTGGAAAAACCATAGCTTTGACTAGATGGACCTTGTTGGCAAAGTAATGTCTCAGCTTTTTAGTATGCTGTCTAGGTTGGTCATACTGGGTGACAAACAGACAGAAAGAAAATTAGTAAATGAATCAATTGAACTATAATTCCCTGAATTAAGTCTTTAAAACCATCAGTGGATGACAGTAATGTGAACTCTACCATTTTGTACTTTATGGTGCTGTTTATATAATTAACAATTCAGAATACCAGAGTTGTTTCTATACTTGTGACTTTATTCTTTCTTAAACATTGACTTTAATTTCATTAATATATTGAATATGGCTTAAGCAGTTTTGATAATTTAGTCATAATACACTTTTCAAAAAAAAATTTTATTTATTTGGCTACACTGGGTCTCAGTTGCAGCATGTGGGATCTAGTTCCCTGACTAGGGGTTGAACTTGGGCCCCCTGCATTAGAAACACAATGTCTTAGCCACTGGACTACCAGGGAACTTCCCATAACACTCTTTAAAATTCAACCAAAATTTAATTAGCATATACATCTAAAGCAGTACTCTGTAAATTCTTCTATTGCTTTTTTTTACTGTAATTATCACTTTCATTTATCAGTATTATTCAGTCAGTTCAGTCATGTTTGACTCTTTGTGACCCCATGAACCACACGACGCCAGGCCTCCCTGTTCATCATCAACTCCTGGAGTTCACCCAAACTCATGTCCATTGAGTCAGTGATGTCACCCAACCATCTAATCCTTGGTCGTCCTCTTCTCCTCCTGCCCTTAATCTTTCCCAGCATGAGGGTCTTTTCAAAAGAGTCAGCTCTTCGCATGAGGTGGCCAAAGTATTGGAGTCTCAGCTTCAACATCAGTCGTTCTAATAAACACCCAGGATTGATCTCCTTTAGGATGGACTGGTTGGATCTCCTTGCGGTCCAAGGGACTCTTAAGAGTCTTCTCCAGCACCACAGTTCAAAAGCATCTATTCTTCAGCACTTAGCTTTCTTTATAGTCCAACTCTCACATCCATATATGACTACTGGAAAAACCACAGTCTTGACAGATGGACCTTTGTTGGCAAACTAATGTCTCTGCTTTTTAATGTGCTATCTAGGTTGGTCATAACTTTCTTTCCAAGGAGTAAGCATCTTTTAATTTCATGGCTGCAGTCACCATCTGCAGTGATTTGGGAGCCCCCCAAAATAAAGTCTCTCACTGTTTCCCCATCTATTTGCCATGAAGTGATGGGACCAGATGCCATGATCTTAGTTTTTTGAATGTTGAGCTTGAAGCCAACTTTTTCACTCTCCTCTTTCACTTTCATCAAGAGGCTCTTTAGTTCTTCTTCACTTTCTGCCGTAAAGGTGGTGTCATCTGCATGTCTGAGGTTATTGATATTTCTCTTGGCAATCTTGATTCCAGCTTGTGTTAGCCACTGATTATTTTATTTTTATTGTTTATGAGGTGCTTATATTTTCATCTTAAGAAAGTAAGGCAGAAAGATAGAGTGACCCACCCAGTGTTACACACCCATTGTTGAAATGGCAATGTGAGAATTTGAACTCAAGCACATGTATCTCCTAATGCATATTTTATCACTATCTTCTACTGTCTCCCAAATAATTTCAGCATGTTTTCACACTAAGTTTTAAGCTACTCAATAGCAAGGACTGTGTTTCTTACTCTCTCGAGCCTAGTCTACTGGAAAGACTCAGGAAATGTTGAAATAAACTAAACTTAGATTTGAACTTTGATCTCTAACATATATATTTGTAATTACTAGTGAAAGTTGCTCGGTCATGTCCGACTCTTTGTGACCTCATGCTCTATACAGTCCATAGAATTCTTCAAGCCAGAATGCTGGAGTGGGTAGCCGTTCCTTTCTCTGGGGAATCTTCCTAACCCAGGGATCAAACCCATGTCTCCCTCATTGCAGGCAGATTTTTAACAACTGAGACACCAAATTTACTCTAACATAAGAGTAAACAATAACAAAAAGCCTTCTAAAGCTGTTTCTTCACGAGTAATTTGCAGTTGTAGCTAACCTTTTTTTTCCCTGTTCTGTTACTTAAGAACTTATAACTAATAGAAAAATGGACAAAAGACAAAGTTTAAGACACACTAAAAAAAAGATAAAAATGACTAAATATATAAAAAGATGTTCAACTTTATAATAATAAAATAAATGAAAATTAAAATGGTAATATGATAAGATTTCACAATTACCGTTTGGACAAAAAAGTGAAAAGTTCAGCATACACTATGCTGTAGAGGTTTTAAGATACTAATGGGGCTTCCCTGACGGCTCACATGGTAAAGAATCTGCTTGCAATGCATGACACCTGGGTTTGATCCCTGGGTCGGAAAGACCCCTTGGAGAAGGGAATAGCTACCCATTCTGGAGAACTGCATGGACAGAGAAGCCTGGTGGGTTACAGTCCATGGGGTCGCCACTAGTCGGATACGACTGAGTGACTAACACTTTCACACTTTGACTTTCTCTCATATATTGCTGGTGGAAATGAAGAATGATAAACCCCTGTGGAAAGAAATTCACATCAAAATCTAGAAAAATATTTATTTGCCCTTTTTGATCCATGAATGCAGCTTTGAAAATTTACCTTAGGAGCCTCTGACTTCAGTTTTACCCTTCAGTACCTGCTCTGTGATAATGGGCTGGACTCCAAGTTCTTCTGATCAGAGTGCCATGCTAAGCTTTGTCAGTAGAGGGCGTGGGAGGGACACTGCAGGAGGAAGGGGCTCTTTGATTCTGGGGTGCTGCATTTGGTTTTCACTTGCTCCTGCTCTACAGTCCCTCAGTGGTGTGCATTGGAGATGGGAAGAGAGGGGAGGAGTTGATGGAATCAGGTGGTGCCAGAGTGCCCAACCCCTAGTGTCTTTCCAGCCCAGCCTAGACCTTGTGACCAGCTTGTTATGGAACTTTTGGTGAGGACACCTAGTGCTGCAAGGAGAGCCTCTGACCACCTCTGTGTGCTTGTGAGCCAGACACTCATTTCCTGCTGTGGAAAGCTATGGCCCAGGGAGCCCAGCACGTTCGCTACCATCCAGAATGCTGCATCCTTTAGAGCACGGGTTGGCAGACGAGGTCTGCTGGCCAAATCCAGCCTATCACACTGTTTTATAAATAAAATTTTATTGAACTACATCCATGCCCATTTGTTTTGTATTGTCTATACAGTGTGAAATGATTGTCACAGAGATAGTATAGGGAACAAAGCCCAAAATATTTACTATTTGTGCTTTTGTATAAAAAGTTTGCCAATCCTAAGTTAAAATTCTCTTTACACCTTTATGTTATTTTCTTATCATAGCTTAACAATTGTTAATAGGCAATGGCACCCCACTCCAGTACTCTTGCCTGGAAAATCCCATGGAGGAAGGAGCCTGGTGGGCTGCAGTCCATGGGGTCGCTAGAGAGTCGGACACGACTAATGGACTTCACTTTCACTTTTCACTTTCATGCATTGGAGAAGGAAATGGCAACCCACTCTAGTGTTGTTGCCTGAAGAATCCCATGGATGGAGGAGCCTGGTGGGCTGCAGTCCATGGGGTCGTACAGAGTTGGACACAACTGAGCAACTTCACTTTTCCTATTTAAATCACCATGCAGTTTCTGTCTTCAGATAGATGCTACCTCTAACAATACAAAATTACCTGTGCACAAGGTTTTTTATTGCAACCTTACTTGTTATTGCAGAAAAAATAAATAATCCAAATGTCTTAACATGGACATTGGTTTAATAAACTATGATATCCATACAGAAAGGACTCTGTGACTATGAAAAGAATTAGAAGATCTCTGTGAACTGGTATGGAGTGATTCAGGGTATGATATTAAGTGGGGGGGTGGGCAGAAAGCACTAAAGAATATATAAAGTATACCATATCAGTAAGAAAGCTTATTTCTTAAAAAAGAAACATGGGAAAGATAAGCCAGAAGTTAATAACATCAATTACCTGCACATGGTGGATTGGAATAGAATGAAAGAAATAAAGGGGAATCAACACTTCTCTGCATATACCAAAATAGTTTTGACTTTAAAACCTTGTTAATGTTTTACATATTCAAAACTGAAATTAAATCTACAAGTATGAGAAGAAGAAAATTTGAATGCAAACAGAAACCAATACACAGTATTATGAATTAATAGCTAGACCACATGAAAGAAAAAGAAAAGAATTAATTTGAGTAACATTTGAATCAGTACTTTGACCAAATATATTAGTTCAAAAAAAGTAGTAAAAAAAGAAATCTTAAACTCTATTTAATAGGGTTGGTTTTTTTTTTTGGTAGATAACTGTTATAGCAATTCTGAAACTATTTTGGTATACTGTGCAATTCATTAATGAATAAATATACTGATGCATTAGAAGGCAGGTTCTCATTATAGGAGAGAACATATATAAATGTGAGCTGGGAGAAGACTAAAAAAAAATCAAAGTATCTGTTGCATAGGAGTTAAAGTAACATAGATAGATAGGTAGACAGACATATTGAAAAAATAAAAAAACTTCAATACCAATGAACAAGGTACTGCCCCGCTTTTGGTTTTTAAATATCGCTGTACTATAGAGATCAGTAGGACTGATGTTGAAGCTAAAACTCCAATACTTTGGCCACCTGATGGGAAGAGCTGACTCATTTGAAAAGACTCTGATGCTGGGAAAGATTGAGGGCAGGAGGAGAAGGGGACGACAGAGGATGAGATGGTTGGATGGCATCACCGACTCAATGGACATGGGTTTGGGTAGACTCTGGGAGTTGGTGATGGACAGGGAGGCCTGACATACTGCAGTCCATGGTGTCGCAAAGAGTCCGACACGACTGAGCAACTGAAACCAAACTGATACTAGAAGGAACAGGAGATCCTTGAAAAGATGACTGATTCCAGCACTGGAACAATTAAAGAACAAGATGAGCCAGGATCGTCTTATCATGCCAGCAGGCTAGAATGTACTCAAAAAGCTGTGAGAACCTGTCTAAAAGATATGGGAACAGGTCTGAGGGGCTTCTGCTGGTCATTGCTGCTGCTGCTAAGACACTTCAGTCGTGTCTGACTCTGTGCAACCCCATAGATGGCAGCCCACCAGGCTCCTCTGTCCCTGGGATTCTCCAGGCAAGAACACTAAGTGGGTTGCCATTTCCTTCTCCAAGGCATGCATGCATGCATGCTAAGTCGCTTCAGTCCCGTCTGACTCTGTGCGACCCCATGGACAGCAGCCCACCAGGCTTCTCTTCCACAGGATTCTCCAGGCAAGAATACTGGAGTGCACTGCCATTTCCTTCTCCATCTGCTGGTCAAACTGAAGCAATAGAAGCATCAGATAAACAATGATGGTAATAGATTGTATTGGGTTTCCCAGGTGGTGCAGTGGTAAAGATTCTGCCTGCCAATGCAGGAGATGGGAGAGACACTGGTTCTATCCCTGGGTCGGGAAGATCCCCTGGAGTAAGAAATGGCAACACACTCCTGAAAAATTCTGGCCTGGAGAATCCATGGAAAGAGGAATCTGGTGGGCTACAGTCCATGGGGTTGCAAAGAGTCAGACATGACTGAGCATTAAAATGAAGTGAAGTCGCTCAGTCGTGTCCGACTCTTTGTGACCCCATGGACACCAGGCTCCTCCTGCCCATGGGATTTTCTAGGCAAGAGTACTGGAGTGGGTTGCCATTTCCTTCTCCAGGGAACTTCCCAATCCAGGGATCGAACCTAGGTCTCCCACATTGTAGACAGATGCTTTACAGTCTGAGCCACCATACACGAGATTATATTACCATTAAGTAAGCAGATAGTTCATTTATAGACTTAAAAAAAAAGAGCTGGAAGTGTCAAACTTCTTAAAGAAGATACAGAAAATATTAGAATAAATAAGGAATACTCATTTAGGATGGGGCTTCCCTGGCAACCCATTGCAGTATTCTTGCCAGGGAAATCCCATGGACAGAGGAGACTGGCAGGCTATAGTCCATGGGGTCACAAAGAGTCGGACACAACTAACACACACTCATATAGTATAAAAAAAGAAAAACCAAAATGACAACTATGTGTAATCCTGGTTTGGAAAAAAAATTCTATAAAGGACACAGGTGGGACAATTGGCAGATTTGAATATAGACTGTGCATTAGGTAATAATTGTATCACTGTTAATTTCCTAAATCTGATTATTTTACTGTGGAAAGGAATGCCTTTCCTTTTGAAAAGGAAAGACACATGATAGTGAATGTAAAGGGTAAAGGGTGATGAAAGCTGTAATTTACTCTCAAATATTTCTGCCAAAACTACTGCTGCTACTACCACCTCTAATAATAATAATAATAATAATCAACAAATGTGAAAATATGTTAATTGGTCAATGCAGATGAAGTGTTTGTGTTTCTTTTCATCAGCCATTGGCCACACTGTGTGGCTGCCAAGTCAAGTGACTGGTCAAGGACTCTTGCATTTATCAACACTTGCTGTTTATTAGCTTATGAACTTTCCCACTCCTTTATTTCATCTTCTCTAGGCACCATCCAAATGTTACCCTGTTTCGTCTTCTCAAAAATCTTGTGAAGTTGAAATTATTTTCTGAATTTAAACAGGTGAGACAACTGAAGTTCAAAGAGGTTAAGTGACTTGCCAGAGGTCATTGTTAGTAAATTACAGTGTAGTCATTCAAACCCAAGACTTCGGATGCAACTTCATTTAGCCTCCCTTCAACCCACTCCAGTGTTCTTGCCTGGAGAATCCCAGGGACAGGGAAGCCTGGTAGGCTGCCGTCTATGGGGTCACACAAAGTTGAACACGACTGAAGCGATTTAGCAGCAGCAGCAGGCCTCAGGGGCCCAATGTTGTGACCATCAGCAGATGCTACAGAATCAGGAAGCCAAACAGAACAGCTTTGTGAGGTTAGAAGGGAGAGGCTTAGAACAGAGACTGGCAATTCAGTAATTAGAAAACATAATAACGTGAGGGCAAATGAATATCTACAGATTTAATGTTCATATTATTACTTCCTTAAATGACCTGCAATTTTATATTATTTTCTGTTCATCAGACTACAGGCTAGACATCAGACTACAGACTACGCATGCACCTTTATTGTTTTCTGATATACATAAATACCATCTTAAAATATTAATACACATTGGGTCTTGTGTTTTTAAACTTCCTACCATATAGAAACATAAAAGGAATGAAACAAAAAATAATAATTCCCCTGACATTAAAAAATATATATATGGTTAAAATATCTAAAATATTCAAGTTTTGCTTTGTTTCTTCCATTTAAGATATATGTTCTTAGAACATACAGTCTGCTTCATTCCTTTTAAGCAGCTGTAGGGGATTCCATTGTAAGGTATCAGTACATGTGTGTGTACATGTATAGGTATGTGTTTCTGGTTTGTGGAGGGGGGAGCTTATGTATGTGTGTGATTGTATATTCACGTGACTCTGTGTTTGTGTGTTTATGCCTATGACTACTGCCTCCTACTGGTGACTGTCTCTTCCATGCGCTGAAAAACTGGAAGTACAAAGATCATGTTTGTGTCCAAGTGACTTTGAATTCTCAGCATCTGAGCAAAGAGGTTAGAATGATTGTTGAAACATAACTTCTGCCGGCGCATGAAAAGGTCTTTGCATATGAAGAGCAGTGGCAAAGAACACAGGCTCAGACCACCTGGCTTCAAATCTTTCTTACACAGCTTACTGTGAGGTCTGAGATGTTTCCTGGGAAAGTTCCTTGGCCTTCCTGGCCTCTGTTTCCTCACTGTTGTTGTTCAGTCACTAAGTGGTGTCTGACTCTTGGCAACCCCACGGACTACAGTGTACCAGGCTTCCCTGTCCTTCACCATCTCCTTAAGTTTGCTCAAATTCATGTTCATGAGTCGGTGATGCTATCTAACCATCTCATCCTCTGTTGCCCTCTTCTCCTCCTACCCTCAATCTTTCCCAGCATCAGGGTTTTTTCCAATGGGTCAGCTCTTAGCATTATGTGGTCAAAGTATTAGAGCTTCAGTTTCAGCTTCAGCATGAGTCCTTCCAATGAATATTCAAGATTAATTTCCGTTAGGATTGACTGATTTGATCTCCTTGCTGTCCAAGAGACTGTCAAGAGTCTTCCAACTCTCACAGTCATACATGACTACTGGAAAAACCATAGCTTTGACTATATGGATCTCTGTTGGCAAAGTGATGTCTCTGCTTTTTATGTACTGTCTAGACTTGTTGGGCTTCCCAGGTGGCTCAGTGGTAAAGAATCCACCTGCTATGCAGGAGATGCAGATTCAATCCCTGGGTTGGTAGGATCCCCCTGGAGGGCATGGCAACCCACTCCAGTATTCTTCCCTGGAAAATCCCATAGACAGAGGAGCCTGGTGGGCTGCAAAGACTCAGACATGATTGAGGCAAAGGAGTGTGCACACTTGGTTTGTCATGACTTTCCTTTCAAGAAGCACGTGTCTTTCAATTTCATGGCCTCAGTCACTGTTTGCAGTGATTTTGGAGCCCAAGAACATAAAATCTGTCAGTGTTTCCACTTTTTCCCCTTCTATTTGCTGTGAAGTGATGGAACCAAGTGCCATTGTCTTAGTTTTCTGAATGATGAGTTTTAAGCCAGCTTTTTCACTCTCCTTTTTCACCTTCATCAAGAGGCTCTTTAGTTCCTCTTCATGTTCTGCCATTAGAGTGGTTATCATCTGCATATTTGAGATTGTTGATATTTCTCCCATAAATCTTGATTCCAGCTTGTGATTCATCCAGCTGGCAATTCACATGATATACTCTGCATATAACTTAAATAAGCAGGATGACAATATACATCCTTGATGCACTCCTTTCCCAATTTTGAACCAATTTGTTGTTCCATGTCTCTTTCTAACTGTTGCTTGATGACCTGCATACAGGTTTCTCAGGAGACAGGTCAGGTGGTCTGATATTCCCATCTCTTTAAGAATTTCCCACATTTTGTTGTGATCCACACAGTCAAAGGCTTTATTATAATCAATGTAACAGAAGTAGATGTTTTTCTGGAATTCTCTTGCTTTTTCTATGATCTGAAAATGTTGACAGTTTGATCTCTGGTTCCTTTGCCTTTTCCAAACCCAGCTTGTACATCTGGAAGTTCTCAGTTCACATACTGCTGAAGCCTAACTTGAAGGATTTTGAGCATAACTTTACTAGCATGTGAAGTGAGTGCAATTATGTGGAAGTTTAAACATTCTTTGGTGTTGCCTTCTTTGGGATTGGAATGAAAATTGACCTTTTATGGTCCTGTGGCCACTGCCGAGTCTTCCAAATTTGCTGGCATATTGAGTGCAGCACTTTAACAGCATCATCTTTCAAGATTTGAAATAGCTCAGCTGGAATTCCACCACCTCTTCTCGCTTTGTTTGTAGTAAGGCTTCCTAAGGTTCACTTGACTTCACACTCTGGGATGTCTGTCTCTAGGTGGTTATCAAGGTCATTAAGAGCTTTTTTGTATAGTTCTGTGTATTCTTGCCAACTCTTTTTCATCTCTTCTGCTTCTGTTATAGTATAGTGAAGTTGCTCAGTCGTGTCCGACTCTTTGCAACCTCGTGGACTGTAGCCCACCAGCCTCCTCCGTCCATGGGATTTTCCAGGCAAGAGTACTGGAGTGGGTTGCCATTTCCTTCTCCAGGGGATCTTCCCGACCCAGGGATCGAACCCGGCTCTCCTGCATTGCAGGCAGACGCTTTAACCTCTGAGGTCTTTACTATTTCCAGGCTCCTCCTATGGGATTCTCCAGGTAAGAATACTGGAGTGAATTGCCATGCCCTCCTTCAGGGGATCTTTCCTACATAGGGGCTGAATCTGTATCTCCTATGTTTGCTGCATTGCAGATGGATTCTTTATCCGTTGAGCCACCTGGGAAGTTGTGGATGTTTTATCATTGGAAATGGGCATATCTATAGTGCATTCTTGGTCAGTTTGTCTTACAGCAGAATCAGAGAAAAGGTTTTGAGAGCACATGATTTATTGAGGGGAGATTCTCAAGAGACTGACAGGGAACAGTGGGCTAGGGCAAGACCAAGTTAGGGTGTGATTCTCAGAGGGGGTCTAGCTTCAGTGTGATCCACAGGGAGCTTATGAATTGGACCACAAAGTTAGTCCCACCATTAAGGCAAGGCAAGGGGCTGGGCTTTCCAGTTGGTGCTAGTGATAAAAAAAAAAACCCACCTGCCAATGCAGGAGATACAAGAGATGAAGGTTCAATCCCTGTGTCGGGAAGATCCCTGGAGGAGGGCATGGCAGCCCACTCTAGTATTCTTTTTTTTTTTTTTTAATTAATTTTTATTTTTTTAGTTTGTTTTGCTTTACAATACTGTATTCGTTTTGCTACACATCGACATGGATCAGCCAAGAGTGTACATGAACTCCCAATCCCGACCCCCACCTCTCCCCTCCCGCCCCACACCCTCTCTCTGGATTATCCCCGTGCATCAGTCCCAAGCATCCTGCATCCTGCATCCAACCTGGACTGGCAATTCGTTTCACTTATGATATCACACATGTTACACTGCCACTCTGCCAACCCATCCCACCCTCTCCCTCTCCCACAGAGTCCAAAAGGCCGTTCTATACATCTGTGTCTCTTTTGCTGTCTTGCGTACAGGTTTATCATTACCATCATTCTAAATTCCATATATATGTGTAAGTATACTGTATTGGTGTTTTTCTTTCTGGCTTACTTCACTCTGTATAATCGGCTCCAGACCCCTCCCGCCCCACACCCTCTCTCTGGATTATCCCCGTGCATCAGTCCCAAGCATCCTGCATCCTGCATCCAACCTGGACTGGCAATTCGTTTCACTTATGATATCACACATGTTACACTGCCACTCTGCCAACCCATCCCACCCTCTCCCTCTCCTACAGAGTCCAAAAGGCCGTTCTATACATCTGTGTCTCTTTTGCTGTCTTGCGTACAGGTTTATCATTACCATCATTCTAAATTCCATATATATGTGTAAGTATACTGTATTGGTGTTTTTCTTTCTGGCTTACTTCACTCTGTATAATTGGCTCCAGCGTCATCCACCTCATTAGAACTGGTCTAGTATTCTTGCTTGGAGAATCCCATGGACAAACGAGCCTGGAGGGTCCTTTGGGTCACAAGAGTCAGACATCACTGAAACGACTTAGCATGCATGCACCTAAGGCAAGGGGCTAGGTTTTCGTGCCCCGGGTCCCTCAGTCATTGGCTGCTGAAAGTCACCCAGGATTGGTGTGTGGTATAACCTCCTAGGGCAGCTTCTATGAGTCAGAAGGCAAGTCTCTGCAGAAAAGGGAGAGCTTTAAACCTTTAGAAACCTCCCCCCACAGCAGCTGGGGGCGGGTGTGCCTGCTTGCTCAAGGGGATGGGGATACCACCACCAACTACTCCAGTCCTCAGCTCACCAGGTCATGGTGAGAGTTAACCATTGTTGTTGTTCAGTGACTAAACCATGTTGGACTCTTTGCAACCCCATGGACTGTAGCCCACAAAGCTCCTCTGTCCATGGGATTCTCCAGGCAAGAATACTGGAGTGGGTTGCAATTTCCTATGTGACACATAAACCACTCAAAATGAGAACAGGTAACATGTATTGTGCTTAAACCAAATTTTATTCCAAGTGCTTTGACCTTAGAAAACTGTATCGTATAAAAGAAACCCTCTAATGTCAGCTAATTTTATTACCTCATTTAACAGCTGATTTCCAAAAACATATTAAGTATTTAATAAATGAGGGATAAAACACTGTGCAAGGAAGGTGGCCTTCTCGTCTCTTGGATTAGTGTCTGCATTCTTCACTGTTCTTGTTTCATTAAGTTTTCATACAGTATTTTGTACCTTGTGTATCCTGTGGGTATTGAGTTAACACGAGCTATTTCAGTCATTTTAAAGACTTCCATATTTCTATTTTTATTGATGTTCAAGGGGTGCTTGAACAAATGTGCATGAGGTTATAGTAAGAGAGCCCAGGAATGCCTGGCCTGCTTGCTGATTATCCCCATCCACCATGCTGGAATTCCTAAGGAAATTGGGCAAACAGGGAAAACTGGGAGAGAAAAATCAATGAGCCCTTTTAGCAGCATCTGTGTCCACCAGTCAGGATTGGATCAGAGAGGCAGGAGCATGAAGAGACCTCCCTAGTAAGGGGTTTACACAAGGGACTTGACCTGTCTGAGCAGTGGGAGCTGGGGGACCGTGTGTGTGAGGCTCTTGGTTCTGCTTTTTGGCCCGGGGACACAGACCCTGCAGGGTAGGCTGTTGGGAAGGGAAATTGAATGTGAAGTGGGGGAAGCCAGGATGAGCTGGAACCCGGGTTTTTTCCTGGTGTCCCCAAACCTCCCACTTTGATGATAGGAGTCCTGCAGCAGTCCAGCTGGCCTGGACTGGTCCAGCAGTCCAGTCACAGAGCCAAGCAAGCCCTTGACTCAGGAGTCAGAGAAGCTGAAGGGGGATGGATGGGGTGGCAGCTGGAGTTGTTGTGGGTGGGGCTACAGCACGATGCCACCAAGGTGCCAGGGACCCCTAAGCAACCTTCCCAGAGTGCAGAAGATGCTCCCCCTTCCACCTTCTGAATTGTGCACAGAGTGTCTTTTAAGTCCACACAGACTCAGAAGTACGCAGGGGAATCTGGGTGGCACAGTTTCAGTTTACACAATACAAATTGCCACACTTGGCATTATCAAAATGAGCTTCAGTGTCCCTTTGGCTGCAGATATGGGATGCTTCAGGAGTCTTTCCTCCTAGTTTGATGATCAAACATGGAAGGGACTACACAGCCATGAGGACACAGCAGTGGTGGTAGGAGGTGTGATCACACCAGGACGATTGCTGTAACTACCCACCACATCCGGCAACCCCAGGATGGTGACTGTTCTATCAGCCTGATTCCTGAGGGGCCTTGAGGATCACAGGCCTCACCAGGGTCCCGTGAAGGACAAAGAGAGTGAATGAGACAGAAATCTAGTTTTAGGCCACTGGATTTGGAGGTCCTCACCAGAGGTCAGCCTAGACTATTCTGACCAATGCATCTCCTTCTCTCCTTTCTTCTCTGTTTTTCTTAACCAATAATTGATAACTTCCAGGAGGGCTTACAACATTTCTTTCTATGTCTCCATCACATACCTCTAAATCTAAATCCTGGAAGCCTTAGAGAAAGAAGAAGACAGAGACAAAGAGGGAATTAAGAGAGGTCCCAAGTCCATCGACCACTCATTCACCCTAAGAGCCAGGCCCTGTCTAACTCTGCTTAACACACTGAGAAAAGAAGTTAAGAAATACAAGCCAGAGTGAAGGAAAATCTGTGCATGTGCCTTTATAAAATGCTCCTGGAAGGGGAGCTAATGGACTGAGCTGGTGAAGACAGAGAAGGATAATATTCCATTCCTTGCCATGCTGGAAGGTTTTATACTTTACAGGAAGTTTTGTACTATACAGTCCATGGAATTCTCCAGGTCAGAATACTGGAGTGGGTAACCGTTCCCTTCTTCAGGGGATCTTCCCAACTCAGGGATCGAACCCAGGTCTCTCACATTTCAGGTGGATTCTTTACCAGCTGCGCCACCAGGGAGGCTTAAGAATACTGGAGTGGGTAGCCTATCCCTTCTCCGGTGGATTTTCCCAACCCAGGATTTGAACCAGGGTCTCTTGCATTGCAGGCGGATTCTTTACCAGCTGAGCTAACAGGAAAGCCCTTATAGGAAGTTAGTAGTGTTTAAATGGATGGTTGCATGATTTCAACATTCCATGATTACACAGCTGAGGGTGCAGCCCTAGGACTGTGTCTGATTTGACAGTAGTTCTAGTGATTATTTTTTTTTAGCATTTTTCCCATCCTTGGAGCTCCCAAAGGCTCCTCGCCAGGAAGGAAGGTTTTAAGGCCTTCTGGAAGTTATGAATTATTGGTTAAGAAAAATGGAGAGGAAAGGAGAGAAGGAGGTGTACTGGTCAGAATAGTCTAGGCTGACCTCTGATGAGAACCCCCAAATCCAGTGGCCTAAAACTAGATTTCTGTCTCATTCAATCTCTTTGTTCTTCATGGGACCCTGGTGAAGACTTTGATCGTCAAGGCCCCTCAGGAGTCAGGCTGATAGAGCAGTCACCATCCTGGGGTTGCTGGATGTGGTGGATGGTTACAGCAATGGGCCCGGTGTGATCACACCTCCTACCACCACTGCTGTGTCCTCACAGTTGTGTAGTTCCCTCCCATGTTTGATCATCACACTAGGAGGAAAGAGTCCTGAAAGGTTTCAGTTATGTAGTCAAGGGACACTTGTCACCTCTCACTACATGAGAGGTCATGACCAGCGTCATGACACCACCTAACCATAGAGGGCCATGAATGGATCCCTTACCAGGTGCTAAGAAAGCCAGAAATATTCAGAGGCAACCACTGACTCACACAGAGATGTCAGGGAGTGGGGCATGGAGTAGAATTCTGTTCAGTCAGGACCTCTAGGGAATGAATTACAATGACCAAAGATATTTGAGAGTCTTCCCTCATCTCTCATCCTGTACATGACAATCAATATCTATCCCCAAGTCACTAGTTCTTGAAGAGATGGGAATTCTTAAAGAGATGGGAATTCTTAAAGAGATGGGAATTCTTAAAGAGATGGGAATACCAGACCACCTCACCTGGTTCCTGAGAAATCTGTATGCAGGTCAAGAAGCAACAGTTAGCACTGGACATGGAACAACAGACTGCTTCCAAATTGGGAAAGGAGTACATCAAGGCTACATATTGATTATCATCCTGTATATTCAATTTATATGTGGAGTACATCATGCAAAATGCCAGGCTGGATGAAGCACAGCTGGAATCAAGATTGTCGGGAAAAATATTAATAACCTCAGATACGCAGATGACACCACCATTATGGCCGAAAGCGAAGAAGAACTAAAGAGCCTCTTGATGAAAGTGAAAGAGGAGAGTGAAAAAGTTGGCTTAAAACTCAACATTCAGAAAACTAAGATCATGGCATCTGGTCCCATCACTTCATGGCAAATAGATGGGGAAACAATGGAAACAGTGAGAGACTTTATTTTTGGGGGGCTCCAAAATCACTGCAGATAGTGATTGCAGCCATGAAATTAAAAGGCACTTGCTCCTTGGAAGAAAAGCTATGACCAATTTAGACAGCATATTAAAAAGCAGAGACATTCCTTTACAACAAAGGTCCATCAAGTCAAAACTATGGTTTTTCCAGTGGTCATGTACGGATGTGAGAGTTGGACTGTGAAGAAAGCTGAGCACTGAAGAACTGATGCTTTTGAACTGTGGTGTTGGAGAAGACTCTTGAGAGTCACATGGACTGCAAGGAGACCCAACCAGTCCATCCTAAAGGAAATCAGTCCTGAATATTCATTGGAAGGACTGATGCTGAAGCTGAAACTCCAATAATCTGGCCACTTGATGTGAAGTGGACTCATTGGAAAAGACCCTGATGCTGGGAAAGATTGAAGGCAGGAGGAAAAGGGGATGACAGAGGATGAGATGGTTGGATGGCATTACCGTCGTGATGGACATGAGTTTGAGTAGGCTCCTGGTGTTGGTGATGGACAGGGAAGCCTGGCATGCTGCAGTCCATGGGGTTGCAGAGCTGGAGACGACTGAGCAACTGAACTGAACTGAAGTCGCTGGTTCTTCAAGATAACCTTCTGTTCCAGAGTCTTCACTTGCTTTTCATCACCCACAGCATAAGACCCAAACTCCTTGTGTTGTGGCCAGTCTAACAGCTATCTGGGCCCACAGGAAGATTCAGACATATCAGGTTATGCTAGTGGACAGGTGGTGGCAGAGGCCTTCACCATCAGGGCTCTAAGAAGAGACCTTGAGGCCCTGAGTGGATAAAAGTCACAGAGTGGAAAAAAGACAATGTCTGCCAGCTTGGTCCAATACCAACACCTAGGTATAATGCTATGCGTCACTGAGATGGGTTTAGGCCAGATTTCTAGGCAAGGGGTGCTGACTACAAAGATCAAAAGGGTTATTTTTAGAAAAAATATCTGGAAGTTCATTCAAGGCAGCCTTATTTGGGATGTGGGTAATATAAAAGGTGGGGGTAGAGATTGCCTCCCCCACGGTGGGACACCCAGCCAGGCATTTTTGCGCTGGTGTTATTATCAGGGACAATGGTAGGGCAGGCCTGGGCCCAAATGAAGAAACTTGGTGCCGTGTGGTTTTGGCAGATATGAGTGGGAGATGGAACTGGCCATTTTGATAGCAAGTGAAGTAACCATTCCTTGACTGTGGTAGTGAATGTCAGAAGTAATGGCTACACACACATGCCCAGAAGAAGGTGGATCAGATGAAGAAGAAAATGGGTGTTCTACAAGTTAGCCAGAGAATTGGGTTCCAGGTGCACAAAGGGCCCACTCAGAGAGCATCCAGAAGTAATTTATTCATCTGTTCAACAGTTAACTAGACACCTACTATTTAGGGAATAAACAAAATGAGCAGAGTTTGTTTATGTTTACCAGAGGGAAGGAATTGGGGGAGGGGAGAGTTAGGGAGTCTGGATTGGACATGTACACATCGTTATATTTCAAATGGATAACCACCAAGATTCTGCTATATAGCACAGGGAACTCTGCTCAATATGTGGCAGCCGGGATGGGAGGGAAGTTAGGGGGAGAATGGGTACATGTGTATGCATGACTGAGTCCTTTTGCTATCCACCTGAAACTATCACAATATTGTTACTCAGCTATACTCCAATGGAAAATAAAAGGTTTAAAAATAATGAACAGAGTTCCTGACATCATGGAGTTTACATTCCAATGGGAGATATTGGCAAAAAAACCCAACAACCCAATTTAACAAATACATAAATGTACTTGTGTGTGTGTGTACGTGTTGTGTGTGTGTGTGTGTGCGCGCGTGTTAAGTTGTTTCAGTCATGTCTGACTCTTTGCGACCCTGTGGACTGTAGCCCATCAGACTCTTTGATTCATGGGATTCTCCAGGCAAGAATATGGCAGTGGGTTGCTGTCCTCTCCTCTGGGGGATCTTCCCCACCCAGGGATCAAACTTGCATCTCTTATGTCTCCTGTGTTGGCAGGCAGGTTCTTTACCACTAATGCCACCTGCTGCTGCTGCTGGTGCTCAGTCGCTTCAGTCATGTCTGACTCTTATTATATAATACAGTAGAATTTCACTAGTGTATATATATACTATTTTACTGTTTACTATATGCTTTTAGATAGTGTATTAGGTAAGAAACTTTATATTTCTTCAATGGTGAATCAGTAAAATTACTATAATCCTCATTTTTACTCCTAGGCTTTTGTGGCTGGGAGATCTTCAAGGTCATCTGTAGTACTGCTATAGCTCTCAGAGACTCCACAGGCCTTGACTGTGACGGATGACAAGTCCCCAGCTGATGGAGATGGGGAAGCAGGCTGGGTCGGAGCGGGTCTAGGCCAGGGGACTAATGCTGTCATCACCAAGGAAGGGACACAGATGCTACCACTGCAATGGCTAAAGGGACATTTGAAATCTTGTCCTAGTCCAGGTCGGCATTGGTGTCCAAAAGTCTCTGCAGGTGGACCATACCAGGAAGCTCCGGTCACAGGCGCTGTCAGTGATGGTGAAAGGTCTTGGTTCTATGAGAGTCCATTCTGGAAGAAGCAGGATGGTGCCTACGGCAGGCACCCATAGAAGCATCCTGGAATGTAGGCAAGGGCTGGGAAGGTTGTCAGTGACCCATGATTCAATGAATATTTATTAAGTTTCTATTGTGTGACAGGCTGTGTGCTACGTGTTAGGAATACAGTGATAAAGTCTCAAAGACCTTTCCCTAATGGAGCTTATATTCTGCTAGGTCTCGGCCTAGAGAGCTGTAGATTCTATTCCTAGCGGAAATCTATATTATAAATTTGAACCGAGTCTAGTGGTAGAGACTGGCCAGGTATCTGGGTGGCAGTGGCAGTTTTATGGCTCTACAAGAGATACTGAGAATTCCAGCCAGATCAAAGAATTGAGGCAGAAGGTGAGGATGGAGTCCTAACACCATCAGGATCAGTCTCCATTAACTCAGAGCAAGGGGTCTAGTCTGCAGAGAGTCTGGAAGGCAAGCCGTCCGTGACTGGTCAGGACTGGGGACAGCCACTCTCCTCGCAGTATCCCTGAACATGTGCAGCTCAGTCACCATGCCCTGCAGCCAGCAGCCAGTGACGAGGAGTCACACACACTCCGCCCTTTTTGCTTTGGCTTTTTCTCTGATTCTCATTACCAGTTCCTTCTCCCCTCAGATTCATCATAGGAAAGTCCCTCAGTCTTGGCGACGGGACTGTGTTTCTTCTGTTTGACCCTTGGGTCCCTGTTGCATTTAGCTTATACTCATTCTCAGACTCTTTAAGCTTTTGACTGGGGTGGCGTTCCTATCCTGAATATTCTTGATGCCAGGCTTTCACGGGTGCTCACTTGGCCTGCATCCCGGTCAAGCCCACACCAGCAACGTTTAGGAGAGTCCTGATCATTTTGCTATGAATCCACGGTTTCAGGGGCAAGCCTGTTGCTATAGCAATATGGATGTCACTCTGCTTTGGGACTCTGAGGACCTCATGAGAGGAACACCAACCTCCTTAGGGAGATAACCAACCCTGTGGGTCAATTACCAGAGGAGAGGGCAAAATGCCTCCCTCACTTAGTCCTGGCAGGCCCTGTGGCCAGCAGTCCCTCCTCCTCCCCAGAGCAGCTTCTGTTCCTGCCCCTAGGGAGATCTGGAGCGAATCCAGAGAATTGCCAGGTTTCATTATACAGCTTTGAACCTGCATGTTGATTCTCTGGAGAGGCCCGAAGGATGACATTTCTCTTTTCTCACCTAACTCAGGATGTAGAAAGGTGATAGTCTCACCCACACACCTGGTAATCCCTCTAAGAAGGTTACACAGGTTTTTCCCTCAGAGTCTTGGAGATCAAATCCATCAAGGCTTTCATTTCTGTTTTCCTTGGTCAGAGTCCAAAGTGCAGCCTTCGTCTCCATGCCTAAATGGTCATTTGATCCTCTTCCACCATCATTCTCATGAAGCTTTGTACATCCTTCTGTCCCAGCCTTGCACTACCCTCCTTCTCGAGATTTCCTCCATCTTGGCCTCTTGAATCCTTTCTCCATAACTAGCAAATTGCCCTACCTGTACAATTTCTTTTATAGCTCTCCCTTACCTCCTGCCTTCTCTGTTGCTGAAGCTGTCTTCATCCCTGAGAGTCCTCTCATGTGATTACTATTTTCTTCCATAGTTTATTACAAATAATATAAACTCAACTAATTGGCTTAATGAAGTAGGGTTCATCTTTCTTCACATAATCAGAAATGTGGATATAGATCACTATTTGTATTGGTTTGGTGGCTGGTCAAAACCCAGACTCACAGCTCTGTGATCATCTTTGCCCTTTCTTCACAGTTGTAATCTCTTTGTCACAATATGGCTGCTGCAGTCCAGCTATCACATCTGAATTCCAGGCAGAGCTAAGCGTTGGTGCCTGCATCAGGAAAGCAAAAACATTCCCTAATGAAATTAAGTTTAGGTCTCGTTGGCCAGAAGTGCGCCACACGGCCACCTTTTGATGCAAGGGAATCTAGGAAGGAAATCTATACTTGCTGACATATTGCAGCCTGGAACAAAATCAGGATTTTTTTAGTAAGGGAGAAGAGGGATAAAGATATCAAGCAGTGTCTGCTGCAGTCCCTCTCTAACTCCTCAACATTATATTTCCACTGTCTTGTTAAAGCCCTGCTTCTTTGCACTCATGCCATTTGGATCTCCTAATTTACCCCCTGTTGTTGTTGTCGTCTACTTGGGCAGGGGTTCCTCTCACTCATTCTCTACGTTGGCAATGGGTAAAAAGCCCACCACTCCATAGGACAAGCCAGTTCTTTGCTCCCTTCTCCCAAGCCTTGATCAGCCTGTGTGACAGCTATTGCAGGTGAGTGGCCTGTCCATCATCATGGCCACTCAGATGCTCTTCTTCCTTTCATCTTCAGTGATTTCCTCTCCATTTTGGCCAGCCACTCCTATGTACAGTCCTTGGATATTATCATTACCTGTAATATTACTCCTCCAAAATTATCAGTCTGAGTACTCCTTTGCTTTACTGTAACCTCCCCTGCTTCCTGCTGTTTATTCTACTGTTCTCCCACCAGCTCTTCTTTAACATTATTGGTACTGTCTGTCCTCTGCTATCTTCCAATTCATCAACATTCCCCTTTCTTAACTTCCCTTATGATGAGAGTTCATGAGCAGTATTTCTAGACTCCCTTCTCTGCCCTACATATCTCTACTTCCATCTCTACCCCTCTAGACTTCCTAGTCCCTCTGTTGCCTCCACTTGTCTACACTTCTGAACCCAGTTGTCTGTTTCTCTGTGCCTACATCCAAGCATCTGAGTATTACCCAAAGAGGCAGATTGATTCCACTATAAGTTCAAGGTCATTAACTTTAAACAGGTCCTCACACTACACAAAAACTTACTACAGTCCTGTCTTCCATTTCCCCATTTCCACAGGGGCTGACTCAAGCCTTTCTCCTTTCCTGAATCCTCCAACCTGCCTTCTTTTCTTCCCTGACCTCCTCGGACTAAATTACTGGGAAAGTAGGATCTCACATAGAAACTTTTCTTAATCTCCTGAGTATTTCTGCAGCTGTCCTGTGGGTCTCTTGTTCTAATAACAGAGCTATTTCACCTCCCATCTAAGGAGAATCTCCTTTTGCCTTCCAGGAAGCTTATAGTTTCTACTATTTCTTTTTCCTTCCTGTATATTCCTTTTTCTCTCACCTGAATCTTTCCTGCTTTACTTATATATCTTCTTATTTAAAATAAAATAACAATCATAATGCGCTTTCAGCTCCTACTTGATCTCTCTTCTCACCTTCAGAGGTCGAATTCTGTCAAGAATTTTCTGTCTCCATTTCTGTTATCACCCAACCACCCAACCTCAATCCAACTATTCTGTCTTCCAGACCTTCCGTTCCGTTCCATTCCGTTCAGTCGCTCAGTCCTGTCTGACTCTTTGCGACCCCATGAATTGCAGTACGCCAGGCCTCCCTGTCCATCACCAACTCCCGGAGTTCACTCAGACTCACGTCCATCGAGTCCGTGATGCCATCCAGCCATCTCATCCTCGGTCGTCCCCTTCTCCTCCTGCCCCCAATCCCTCTCAGCATCAGGGTCTTTTCCAATGAGTCAACTCTTCTCACGAGGTGGCCAAAGTACTGGAGCTTCAGTTTTAGCATCATTCCTTCCAAAGAAATCCCAGGGTTGATCTCCTTCAGAATGGACTGTTTGGATCTCCTTGCAGTCCAAGGGACTCTCAAGAGTCTTCTCCAACACCACAGTTCAAAAGCATCAATTCTTCTGCGCTCAGCCTTCTTCACAGTCCAACTCTCACATCCATACATGACCACAGGAAANGGAGTTTTATTATGGAGAAGGAAGAAGAGAACAGATACCAGGAAGCTTTAGCCCTCTGTCCTTCTGCACACACTTAAGTGTAACGAGGGCAAGATTCAAACCCATCTCTGACTTAGGATGCTGTATTTCAACCAACTCTCTGAATATCCTGTGCCTTTCTCTGGATTCCTATGGGGTATATTGTTCTTAACAAGGAGTCTCATCTTAAACTGTAGGTTGTTTTGTCCTAGTCTCTGGAAGCTTCATGCAGAGAAATCGTTTTCTCCTCCCCATCTTGAAGGTAAGAGTCTATGGCTTCTTTCTCTTCCATCCTTCTTTCCTCCTTCCCCCCTTATTCTTCCTTCCTCTCATCTATTGCTAGGTCTTTCTGCTCAGCGAGGCCTGTCATTTCATCTTACGGTTTGACTGAGGAAAGATTTTTTCGAAGTTCACCCACTAGGCTGGCGGGATTCTGTTCCTTGCAGGCTGTTGGTCAGAAGTTGGCCTCACATATTTGAAACGTTCAATTACCAAAATAACATCAGTGAAATCTTCCCCTTTCTTCTGGTCTTCCCTTTTAAAGCTTGCTTACAAAGTCCATCCAACCAGATGATATTTTCTATAATGTCTGAACCCAAGGTGCCATGGAGGATGCGAAAGAATTTACAGCTCAAGACAGCCTTAAGGGTAACAAGAGCTTTCCAACAAGGTGAACAGTTTAGAAAGGAGTGGGCTGCAGGAGGAGAACGCGGCCATCACCGGCGGCACTCTAGGATATATGTGTAGTTTCCTAAGAACTAGCTGTGCTGTGAATCACAGACCTAGCGAATCAGTATCTTTACCCAGAGGGTCTGTGAATCTGTACCTTTCACTGTCCATCTGATTACCACTCTCCAGGTAATTCTGATGGAGAGCTAAGTTTGAGAATCATGAATTTAATTGGCCAGAATTCAAGCATCAAATTGATGTTGGACCAAATTAGTGATTTTTAAAGCTCTTTCCTGGAGCTCCTTTGGGGCTGCTGCACGACTATGGTGATGAGGGCAAAGGAGGTTGTGTGAAGGGAGGGGTGATGGGGAGGAATGTATAATGTCTAGAAACACCCTCCCAGTTTTAATCAAAGCACTGTCCTTTTATCTCTTCTGCTCATTTATGCTCTCACACGAGATGCATTTGAATGAAGGCTGGGCTAGTTTTTAAAATGAGACAAAACAAAACAAACTTGAAAGCAGCTGAACTAGATGAACTTTAATTTACTTAATCAATAAATAGTTACTGAGTGTCTGCTACCTGCCAGCCTCTATACCAAACCAAAGCCAAATCAGACATGATCCTTCTACCTTGAGAGCTTGCAGTTGAGAGGAAAGAGAGAGTGAGTGAGCAGTTCTGATGCACCAAGATGACTGCATTAGTAGCGCTATGAGAGGACAGTATCAGCTGTATCTTGAAGTCCATATAAGAATTCTTTAGTTGAGGGGAAAACAGGAGAAAGATGGAGGTGACATCTCATGAAAGACATGGAGGCCTGAAGAAACGGGGATGGCTTGAGCATTTGAGTGTAGTTCAAGTTCAGGAAGATGAGGGAATGGCATGCAAGGAGACTCACAGCAGTCTTTGAGCAAACCCTGTCACCTCTCTGGTTTCACAGAGTCCTCACTGTCACAGTGAGGGGCATGGGTAAATGATCTGCAGGATCAGAACACCTCTGAGTTTGAAGAGAACACCTGTGGACTCCCTAGAGTAGTGACTCTCAATGTGAAGTGATCCTCTCCACCCAAGGAAGTCTTGGCAATGTCTTATCCTGTTCAGTTGCTGAGTCGTGTCTGACTCTTTGTGGCCCCGTGGACTATAGCAAGCCAGGCTCTTCTGATCTCCACCATTTCCTGGAGTTTGCCCAAATTCATGTCCATTGAGTCGGTGATGCCATCCAACCATCTCATCCTATCACCCCATCTCCTCCTTCCCTCAGTCTTTCCCAGCATCAGGGTCTTTTCCAATGAGTCAGCTCTTTACATCACATAGTGAAAGTATTGGAGCTTCAGCTTTAGCATCATTTCTTCCAATAAATATTCAGGCTTGATTTTCTTTAGGGTTTTCTTTACTGGTTTGATCCCCTTGCAGTCCAAGGGATTCTCAAGAGTCTTCTCCAGCACCACAATTTTAAAGCATCAGTTCTTCAGCACTCAACCTTGTTTATGGTCCAACTCTCACATCTGTTCATGACTACTGGGAAAACCATAGCTTTGACTATAGGGACCTTTGTTGACAAAGTGACGCTTCTGCTTTTTATTATGCTGTCTAGGCAACATCTAGAGACATTTTTAGTTGCTGCCACTGTGGGGAGGAGGAGTGGGTGCTACTGGCAGGTAGAGGTGAGGTGTGCTCCTAAACATCTTATTATGCACAAAGGTTTGTGGGAGCTCTGACACTGAAACAAGCTGGGGGAGTCATGAAGGGGCCCAGTGCCAAAACTGCTCTCCACCATCGTGGTGGATCAGAGTCTAACTAGACGGGGTTTGGGGGCCACATCCTGAAGTTCAGGTGGGTACCAGAAGTCTAGAAAAACGCTATGGCCTGTCCAGGGTGTCAGACCCTGTATGTAGGATCCAATTTTCCTGAATCCCAGAATNCCCCATCTCCTCCTTCTCTCAGTCTTTCCCAGCATCAGGGTCTTTTCCAATGAGTCAGCTCTTTACATCACATAGTGAAAGTATTGGAGCTTCAGCTTTAGCATCATTTCTTCCAATAAATATTCAGGCTTGATTTTCTTTAGGGTTTTCTTTACTGGTTTGATCCCCTTGCAGTCCAAGGGATTCTCAAGAGTCTTCTCCAGCACCACAATTTTAAAGCATCAGTTCTTCAGCACTCAACCTTGTTTATGGTCCAACTCTCACATCTGTTCATGACTACTGGGAAAACCATAGTTTTGACTATAGGGACCTTTGTTGACAAAGTGACGCTTCTGCTTTTTAATATGCTGTCTAGGCAACATCTAGAGACATTTTTAGTTGCTGCCACTGTGGGGAGGAGGAGTGGGTGCTACTGGCAGGTAGAGGTGAGGTGTGCTCCTAAACATCTTATTATGCACAAAGGTTTGTGGGAGCTCTGACACTGAAACAAGCTGGGGGAATCATGAAGGGGCCCAGTGCCAAAACTGCTCTCCACCATCGTGGTGGATCAGAGTCTAACTAGACGGGGTTTGGGGGCCACATCCTGAAGTTCAGGTGGGTACCAGAAGTCTAGAAAAACGCTATGGCCTGTCCAGGGTGTCAGACCCTGTATGTAGGATCCAATTTTCCTGAATCCCAGAATGAAGCATCTTCACATCTCTGGTCTCCAGAATCCAGTGGCTCTTGGCCTCTGCTGGGGCTTCATGGATGTCTGGTCACCATTTCCCAGTCAAATTTCCATCAGCTCCATCCATACCTGCGAACCTCTGTGATTCACCTCACCTCCTACCCGGGGATTTGATCCATAAGCTCTTGATGCTTTAAGACTCTCCTTGGGGACCTGTGAGAAGGCAACAGAAGACCATCTGCCCGCACTGGAGCCTAAGGACTCTATGGGGTAGCTGGGCTTAGCTCTGAAATGAGACCCAAGTTCAAATCTAGCACTACCACTACCTGCAGTGTAACCCTGAACTTTAGCCTCTGAACTTTAGCTTCCTCATCTGTAAAGAGGAACCAAGGGGCTTCCCTGGTGGCCCAGTGCTAAGACTCCATGTTCCCACTGCCAGGGGCCCAGGTCCCATCCCTGGTCAGGGAGCTCGACTCCACGTGCTGCAGCTCCTGAAAATTTTAACACAAGCCAATCTCCAGCTAAATAAGAAAGTTTTTCTTGCACCACAACATGAGGACATATTCTGCCGCCCTCAGGCCTGGTAATTCTTGGCCAGAGTGTGGGGGCTGGTACAGAGAGGACCGTGCCAACCCTCCTGCCCTGTCTCAGCTTCTTTCCCACGAAGAAGGGAATGAGTTTCAGGAAGCTGAGCCAGATCCCGGTGTGTTCTACATCCGCCTCCTTCATTCCTCCCAGGACTGATCTGAAAAACTCTTTACTTCAGTGGGTAACCATCAGCTCTATAGCCCTTCTCTCCTCCTGATCCCCAGGTTACCCTTATAAATATCACCCATTCTCATGCAAATTCATAGTACTCATATTTTATTAGTACATATTTTATTCTGGCCCCAGAAAGAATGTTACAAAGAAAAATCTTCCAGCCTTTTATTCTCAAATTCCAAATTCATTCAGTTAAAAAAAAATTATTAAGCATTAACTACAAAGGTACTAGACCCCATGCCAGGCATTAAGATATAGGAATGAATAAGGAGATAAAGTCTCTGATCCCAGAGTGCTTGTTATTGCTACACCCAGGAGGGCAGCGCCAAAACAAGACACATGTGAGACGTGGAAGGAGGTCAAGTCTTGTGGCTATCAGTGAGGGAGGGCTTCATATACAAAAAAAACTCTTCAATAGACATCATAAAGTTTAAGAATTAGGTGTGTGATAAGGAGAAGAGGGCAAGGCAACAGGAACAGCATGCAAAGGAATGGAGTAAAGAGTGATCGTGGTGAGTGGAAGGAACCTGGGAAAGTTCAGGTTAGGTGGAAAGAGAGATGGAAGGTGTGAAGGAGATGAGGCCAAAGAAGTAAGGAAGGGCTAGATCACAACAGGTCTCATTATCAATAATCTTAGACAGTGAAGGCTATTTCCTAAGCTCAGTGGAAAGCCACATATTTGTGTGATAGAATAACCATCCAAGTCAATGTGTATTTATTGAATGCTTTCTATGTGTTCAGTCTTCCNGCCAAAGAAGTAAGGAAGGGCTAGATCACAACAGGTCTCATTATCAATAATCTTAGACAGTGAAGGCTATTTCCTAAGCTCAGTGGAAAGCCACATATTTGTGTGATAGAATAACCATCCAAGTCAATGTGTATTTATTGAATGCTTTCTATGTGTTCAGTCTTCCTAGGCCCCATGAGCAAAAGAGGAGGGAGGGTATAAATGTAGCATAAAGCATGACCACTGATTTCCCTATAGATATCACGGGGCTATTCTTTAAGCTGGTCTCCAAGATATGGGGCCATTTCAGTACCCTGGAGAGCAATTTTAAAAAGCTGATGGCGCCCCTGGGGACTGAGTAAACAAATGAAAGCAAAAGGTACAAGTTACCTGACAAAGAAAAGCACGTACAAAGAGGAGAGGTGGCGAGGCTAAGGGAGAGAGACAGAGGTTAGGAAAACTTCTATGAGACAGAACTTGAGGGATGGGCAGGAGGAAGGGGAGAACATTCCAGGCAGTGGGACTTGCATGGGCAAAGTGCCGAGGAGAGAAAGGTCATTCGTGGATGGACCTGAGTCAGGAGGACTGACTAGACAGGAATGGAAGGTTTGTTCTCAGGAGCTGTGGCAGAGATGGACGTGTAGATGAGGTAGGTCTTCCCTACAGGATTTCCAGAAAGACAGAACGAGAGCTTAGAGTTGATTCATAACATGCACCTGCCAACGCAAGACCCGCAGATAACGCGGGTTCGGGTCCTTGTGTTGGGAAGATCCCATGGTGGAGGGTATTCAGTATTCTTGGTTGGAAAATTTGGTGGACAGAGGAGCCTGGCAGTCTACAGTCCATGGGGTCGCAAAGAGTTGAGACATCACTGAGCACACACACTGCATAGAATTCAAGAGAGGAAGAACCCGGAGGAGCATGGTGTTTAGGAGGCGGTGGGCTGGATATTAGGAATGCAGAGAAAGAAGAAACCAGCAAGAAGTGGCTATTGTCCTCTAAGTGGATACCAAGGGAACCATGAATAGATCAGAAAGGGCAGTCTTCTCTTAGGAAACTCACTAAACTCCCAGCTGAAAACCAGATCAGAGAGTCCTCGTATGGCAGTCACTCACTCCAGCCGCAAAGCATTGAGAATAGTCTCTAATTGGACGGTTCAGATTCCAGGTTCTACATTCAAGAAGTCTAGATGAGAGGTCTGTAGACTATCGCCCACAGACCAAATCCAGCCCACTAAGGGTAGATTTCATATTTTTGAATGACTGGGGGGAAAACTTCTCTTTTAAACTTTCCGTAACATGTGAAATTTAGGTTTAGGAGCCTACAAATAGTCTTACTGGCTCACAGCCATGCCCAGGAGGTTAGCTATGGTCTGTGGTGGCTTTCCAGCTACAGGTCAGAGTTGAGGGGCTGCCTCAGAGACCATGCAGCTCCCTAAGCTTACCATCTATGGCCTGAAACTTTAGGAAAAAAATTGCCTACTTCCATCTAAGCTTTCTCTTGAGCTCAGCACTTGCCTTTACTTCTCCCAGGCAGCCAGATCCAGGTATATGACAATCTCCAAGTTCATGTTTGGGCTAAGAGGGAGCTTGATATAGCAGGACTCTGACAATCTGACTTCCCCATTCGGCACTGCTAATTGCATACATCTCAGCTAGACCCCTGGTAGAGGGGAGATGGGTCTGGTTTGAGACAGAGATTCCTGGTGTCCAGGTTTTCCAGGCTTCTCTATCCAAAAGTGAAAGTGCTGGTTGATTCATGTTTGGGCTAAGAGGGAGCTTGATATAGCAGGACTCTGACAATCTGACTTCCCCATTCGGCACTGCTAATTGCATACATCTCAGCTAGACCCCTGGTAGAGGGGAGATGGGTCTGGTTTGAGACAGAGATTCCTGGTGTCCAGGTTTTCCAGGCTTCTCTATCCAAAAGTGAAAGTGCTGGTTGCTCAGTTGTGTCTGACTCTTTGCAACTCCATGGACTATAGCCTGCCAGGCTCCTCTGTCCATAGGGATTCTCCAGGCAGGAATACTAGAATGTGTAGCCATTCCCTTCTCCAGAGGATCTTCCTAATCCTGGAATCAAAGCCAGGTCTCCTGCATTGCAGGCTGATTCTTTACCGTCTGAGCCACCAGGGCAGCCCTCTCCATTCAAGCTTCCCCCTAAATCATAACAAAGGACTCTATGGGCAGGAGTGCCCAGGTGAGGCTGTGTTTCAGGATGACCTCACTGCTGCTCAGCATGAAGGGATGACTGGTGGCCGATCTGGTGAGGCAGAGCATCTAATCTGCAAGGGATGTGAGCTCTTGCGTGGGGTTCCTCCTAGGATTCTGGACCGAGACAGTTAAAGCTGCTGGGAGAGGTGAGGAACCATCCCGGTCAGTGTGGCCTGGGAAGCCTGGTGCCGATTTAATTTTCACAGCAACCCACCTCCATCGGCATGAAAAATCTTTTCTTAACACTCTTATTAAACCCTAATCTTAATCGTATTCATCATTATTAAGTCTTGAAATTGTCTGGAATATTTAAATAGACCCAAACTGAGAGTCAGAGGAATGGATTTTAAAGGGACAGCTCAACTTGTCCTCTAGGAGCCAGTCCAATAAATGCTGGAGATTCAGCCCTTGATAGAATCCAAGCTTCTGAAAGGAGCCGGTGGTGACAATGGTGAGGGGAGGGGGCGGGGGCTGCCAATTACATCCAGCCTGGGTGAGATCAATCTTTCTTTTAAAGACTCTTCACAAAACTTACAGGGAAAAGAAGAGGCATAAAGGTGAATTAGGGCTTAAATGTACCCAAGGACTTGGAGGGATATTAAAAGAGAATAGCTCTGTAGGTCTCCCCTCTGCCATCCCTCCTTTCAGGCCTCAAAACAATACCCATTAAATAACTTCACTGCTTCAGTCCCTGTCACCAAGGAGCTAATTTCTAGCATCCCCGAGAGGTCGGATGACCCCGCCCAGCTGTTATCTCCCAATACAGGGCAGGAAGCCACCAGGGCCTTTAGAACTACCGTCCAAAGGGGAAATAATGACCCTTTTATCTCTCTCTCTTCTTTTTAAATAAGAAATTTAATTTGAGAAGATGTTTTTCACACTTCAGCCCTGCCCTCCGTCTCACAGGAGATGAGTGAGTGTGGATTTGGCTGGATTTCTCCTGTAACCCCGCGCCGGCCCGCGCATATTGTCTGCCAGTTAGCCCTCATGGGAGCCCTCAGGGGAGCTCCCACATGCTCCACTTTACGGATGAAAGGAAAGCACCCTGACCAGGGCCACCCTGCTTGACTGGAATGCAGGCCTCTGACTGTACACCCCAAGTTCTTCCTTTCTTTCTCTGCCCTGATTGGCTAGTCCCTGCCCTGCCCCCTCCCCCATCCTTCAGTCTGAGGATGGCTCAGGGGTGGGTGAGAGATACAGTGTGTGTTTTAAGGGGGGGATGAATTCTAGAACTAGGGGTGTTATTATTTTGTCCGTATTATCAGGTCTGAATCCTGAATGTGAAAACACTTTACGGATGAAAGGAAAGCACCCTGACCAGGGCCACCCTGCTTGACTGGAATGCAGGCCTCTGACTGTACACCCCAAGTTCTTCCTTTCTTTCTCTGCCCTGATTGGCTAGTCCCTGCCCTGCCCCCTCCCCCATCCTTCAGTCTGAGGATGGCTCAGGGGTGGGTGAGAGATACAGTGTGTGTTTTAAGGGGGGGATGAATTCTAGAACTAGGGGTGTTATTATTTTGTCCGTATTATCAGGTCTGAATCCTGAATGTGAAAACAGTCCATGTAACCTTTGCTCGGGCTAATGCATACATGAGGTGGGGCAGCCTACCTGCCATCATAAAAATGAGGGAACTTGAAACCTGCTGACATAAAATCAAACAGCCCAGTCATAAAAGGTGTCGCTTTTATGTGATTATCTTGCCAATATCTTCATGTTGCTAAACTAAATCAAACTACAATTTTCCCCACATGCCCTGAATTTAATGGGAACCATTAATGGGTGTGATTTCTTATAGATCTCCTTGTAATAGAAACACGGCCTCTGATGCCCTGGCCGATTAAAATGAAGCCACTGGTTTGTCATTTGTCGTGTCCCTTTGAGCAGAATGAAGAGAGGCTCTGCTTGTCATGCCAAAGCTGCTGACACTCAGGTTGGCATTCAAGGCTTTCCTGAAATACCTGGCGCCAGCATATCTCCCCAGAACTTTCTTCTTCTACTCCCATGCTTTATCTTTCAAGGAATCCAAGAATATCAGAAGTGGAAGGGAATTTTGAAATCATCTATGCCAGGACTGGCAAGTAGAATTGGAATCATCTGCAAACTCTGATTGGCATCACTGGATTTAGAAGGATTCTGAAGTCTGTTTCCAGGCCCACTGGGTAAAAGAATGCCATGATTGATTAAGAATGTCTGCCGTGGGCTTGGTTAGCAGAGCAGGGGCATACATGCCAGAGCTATGCCTCCATGTTATTATTCAACCCCTTAATTTCACAGCTGTAGACACTGAGGTCATAGAAAGTGAATGACTCTCCCAAGGTCACACAATAAATAAGCAACACGATCAAGACTAGGATGTATTCCTCATGACTTCTGGCCAAGTGCTCTTTCCACGGTGGAGGAACTGTGTGAAGGAGGGAAGTAAGGCATGTTGGCAGGTCAAGGAGCCAGTGGTTTCAAGAAGGCAACTTACGTTGGCAGAAAGCAATTCTCATCTCAGTGATAAGGAAGAAAACTCCCCTAACCCTTAAAGATCTTAAATCAAAAATTCCTGGTCAATTTTAGGAAGTTATGATCCCTTCATTCCTTTTCCCAGCTTTTGTTTCTCTCCCTGTCACAAGTTGGGATATTGTTCTACTGATCTTCCCCAAACAAGATTACCTATTCATACAATTAGTGAACTCTGGGGCATTCGGGTGAGTTTGAGTCTCTCTATGAGGGTCCCACACCCCTTCTTTGGACTATCATCCCTGGGAATCCTTGATCTTTGACTTTGCTCCTGGCCAGAGTTCAATGTGGAGAGAACAGACAGAGAAGCAGTGACTGAAATCTCTGATCCCTCCATACACGGATCCACTCTCCTCTCAACTTTTGCAAACCTCCCCTGAATCCCCACCACCTGCAGGACAAAGCCTCCAGTTCTGAACATGGTCGTTAGCACTTGTTGCAGTTCACTCAGCCTACTTCCCAGTCTTATTCTTTGCCAATCTCTCTCAAGCACTCAGCAGCCTAGACTGGGAAAGGCAAACGCAACTGGGATGGTGGTTCTGACTCATAGCTCATCCCTACATGTTACTAATGGATCATTCCTAACAGGCATCTTTTCTTCTTTGCCCAGAATACTGCTTTAAAGAGGGTATTGTGTATGACTGGTCACATCTGCCCTAGACATGACAGTGTAGAGAGACAAGCTTGCTTTGGTTACGATTCCTGCTTTGGTTACGATTCCTGCTTTGGTCACAGTATTGTCAGCTGCTGGGTGAACACATTCCACACACACCTACAGTGGTACTTTTGATTACTCTCATGGCTCCCTGCATCCCATTTCCATGCCCACATGCACCTTGATTTAACCATCAAAGCCTGACTCCAGAGTCATCGCCTTTGAGAAGTTGTGTCCAACCCTCTGAAAGTGAGAGTCACTCAGTCGTGTCTGACTCTTTGTGACTCCATGGACTAGTCGTGGAATTCTCCAGGCCAGAATACTGGAGTTGGTAGCCGTTCCCTTCTCCAGGGGATCTTCCCAACCCAGGTATCACACCGGGGTCTCCTGCATTGCAGGTGGATTCTTTCACCAACTGAGCTACTAGGGAACCCCACTTCCCTAGTATGAATCCCAGATCTCATATGAATCCTAGCATGAGCGAATCCCAGAGCTGATGCGCAAGCTATTATCCCAGCACCACAGCAGGAAGGGTACTAACTCTAGAGACAGGCGGTCTGGCTGCAGATCCCTCCTCTGCCGCTCAGCAGCTGTGTGATGCTGGGCCCGCCGTCCAGCCTCTCTGCGCATCCATTTCCTCAGCTGCAAAGTTGAGACAAAGATAGTGCCTATCTCACAGGGTTATTTGAGCTCATGGGCTCAAATCGCAGAAAGTGGTTCCACACCCAGATTGAGTACTCAGTCAATGTTTGTTATCATCTACACTTGAAATTGTGTAATGATAATAGTGTATCCCCCTATCTTATACCGAATTGTGAGTTTCTTGAGCTCTGGGGTTTGACCTTAGTTGCCTTTGAATTCCCTACCCACCTAATGCAGCGTGGGTTGCATAGATGCTCATGAATATGTAATGGATGACTAAATGAATGAATAAATCTGTTTGAAGCCTCCTAAGTCAGGAGAGAGAGTCATTTTCCAGCGTCCTCTGCTGCTGGTGGCTCATCCCAGTTTGGAGGCATCCGAGTGAAGCGTCCCATGGATGTCACTCTGAGTCAGGAGAGACCCTGCGTCTCAGTGACACCCAACTTCGTGTTTACCCTGTGCTGCTTTAATAACCTCTCACTAACACATGAAAATGAAAAGTCCTTCCGCTCTTGCCATGATCTCTGGGTGGCAAGCACTGCTGGTTTTCTCTCCCTTCCCTTTGAGTTTCTCACGAAGCAGGAGCCAACCTGACTCTTTTAGACGCTTCTTTGTCTGCACTAATGGTGTCAGGGAGACGGGTGCACCTCTCCAAGCGGTGTGTGCCTGGGAACTGGACCAAATGGCACAGGCAAGGCACACTGTGTTCAGAAGGGCACCCAGGAGGTGTCGACTTTTTATACTGACTGTGGAGATGACGTTGGTGCTGAGAGTTTGTCACTATCATTGTCAGTCAGACACATGCGGTTTTGGACCGCACTGGACACTTACCAGTGAGGTGTCTAGCCACTCCTCCATTCCTTCATCCAACAAATATTTGCCAAGAGTCTACACTCTGTTCAGATCACCTGAGCTGCACCACTCCAGAGGCACTGTTTGTATAGTCTATAAAATGGTGGTGCACCACCCGGGGACTGAACTTCCTGACATGGCAGCCCTGCAAGAGACAGGGGCAGAAATGAGTAAGATACAAGCTCTTCCTCTCAAGAATTTCGTGATCAAGTAGGGCAGTAATATTCAAAGCACATAAATTGCCAACCATGTGGCAGGAGTGAAACACAAGCACATTCAGGGTGGACAGATATCCCAAAAGCATGCAAAGCCACCTCTGAGAGATTGAGGGAAGGCATCTTGACAGTAGGGATGTCTGACTTGGGTTTTGAAAAAGTGGGTAGGAGTTCTTTAAGTAGATGATATTGGGAGAGCTGACAATGGGGCTTAAGCTGTTCCAATAGAAGAATAAGAGCAAGGACGGAGATATAGAGGCATGAAAGAGCCTGGTGTTTTAGAGTGTGATAAGCCATGAACGACTGTGAGGACATTTGTTTTGGACGTGTACGTGGCAAGAGAATGAAGCTGGAAGAGAGCCGATGTCAGGACATGAGAGTCCTTGAGTATGGCGGTAAGAAGCTAACATCGATGGTGGCCAAGATGGAGCCATGATGAGGTGGGAAGCAAGAGGGAGACATAATCACACTTCTATGAAATGACAAGGATCTCCTGTGATTACCTGCCCATTTTGTAACTATTCTTCACTGATTGTCTTATTTTAGCTGTGCTGTAGTCAACAAAAGAGTCCGAAATGCAGTACTTGGATGCAATCTCAAAAACGACAGAATGATCTCTGTTCGTCTCCAAGGCAAAACATTCAATATCACAGTTATCCAAGTCTATGCCCCAACCAGCAATGCTGAAGAAGCTGAATGGTTTTATGAAGACCTACAAGACCTTTTAGAACTAACACACAAAAGAGATGTCCTTTTCATTATAGGAGAATGGAATGCAAAAGTAGGAAGTCAAGAAACACCTGGAGTAACAGGCAAATTTGGCCTTGGAATGCAGAATGAAGCAGGGCAAAGACTAACACAGTTTTGCCAAGAAAATGCACTGGTCGTAGCAAACACCCTCTTCCAACAACACAAGAGAAGACTCTACACATGGAC
>SJXQ01002749.1:219152-250776 GCA_006408695.1 Aepyceros melampus
CCCCATCCCATCCCTTAGGGTCATTCCAATGCACCAGCCCTGAGCACCCTCTCATGCATGGAACCTGGACTGGCGATCTGTTTAACACAGGAGTTTTGAGTATGAGTTTAGAGTTAAGCGACCTGGGTTCAGCTTTGGGCTCGATCATCCATGAGAGGAGAGTGTGTGCTTAGTCGTTCAGTCATGTCTGGTTCTTTGCGACCCCCTGGACTGTAGTCCACCAGGCTCCTCTGTCCTTGGGGATTCTCCAGGCAAGAATACTGGAGAATGCCCTCCTCCAGGGGATCTTCCCAACCCAGGGAACAAACCCAGGTCTCCCACATTGCAGGTGGATTCTTTACCATCTGAGACACTGGGAGACGTGTCCAAATTAAGTTCACATCTCAAGGAGAACACAACTGGGCACAGAAGTCTCCAGGTACGAGTTGGTTGGCGCCTGCTCCAGGTGCATACCACACTTAAGGGGATTTGTGCCATTAAAGAAATGGCACCCCACTCCAGTACTCTTGCCTGGAAAACCCCAAGGGCAGAGGAGCCTGGTAGGCTGCGGTCCCTGGGGTCGTGAAAAGTCAGATATGACTGAGCGACTTCACTTTCACTTTTCACTTTCATGCACTGGAGAAGGAAATGGCAACCCACTCCAGTGTTCTTGCCTGGAGAATCCCAGGGACGGGGGAGCCTGGTGGACTGCCATCTACGGGGTCACACAGAGTTGGACACGACTGAAGCGACTTAGCAGCAGCAGCAGCAGTGCCATTAAAACAGTCAACTGCTAAGTTCCTAGGGACAGAAAGTAGAACAGTGTTTGAGAGGTTGTAGGAGGGAGAGTGAGGTGTTATTTTGGGAGGTTCAGGGTTTTAGTTTAGGAAATGGAAAGAGTTCTATGGTTGGATGGTGTTGATGTTACACAATGTGAATATAGTTAATGCCACTGAACTGTACCCTTAAAAATGGCAAAGATGGTATATTTTAGGTTGTGTACATTTTAGTACAATTGAAAAAAAAAAAAAAAACACTACAATAAGCCAAGACAAAGGTAGCTCTGATGCTCACTGTGTTGGAAAGGCTGAAGGGGCCTGGTCCCTAGCTCCCAAAGGCCTCAAGAGGGAAAACCTGAAGCAGATGCTGGCCAGGCCAGCCTCCACAAGGGAATGCAGTGTGGGGAGGGGGAGTAGGAAGGCAAGATGGGCCCGGAAAGAGGAACAAGCAGGGAAGGGAGCCCTCAGCCCAGTGCTCCTGGAGAATGTGTGGAAAACCTTTCTCACCTTCCACGTTTCAGATGAAACAAGGCAGATGTAGGGGATGGAGGGGATAAAAAGGAAAGGACCTGTGGGGCTCCGCTTCCTGATTTTCTACAAGGACCACTGAGTATGGCGTCCATGGGTAAGTCCATGCCAGGTGGGCTCTGACAGTCAGTCAACCAACAAGTGTCTCCGGGTGTGTACCAGGAAATGCGCAAGTACAGTCCTGTGTGGTGGGGAATCAGGTGAGGGGCCTATTCAGGGTGGAAGTGGCAGGATTATCCAGGAAGGCTTCCTGGAGGAGGCAGCCTTCCCTGAGTGCTGAAGAAGTTGGGGAGAGTATTAGAAGGGACAGGGGGAGGGGGCAAGGAGTAGGCTCCCAGGTCAGAGGTAGCCTCTTATATTCTCTTCACACACACACACCCCCTACCCCGCCTCAATTTGTCTGGGGTCCTGCTGATTGATTAGAAACTACATGAAAGACAGACTCTCCTCCCCAAGGCCTTGATGGTCCACTTAGTTGCCCCCTTAAGGATTCAGCAAATAAGTAACTACTAAGACTGACTCAGCAAGAAAATGAAATATCTCTTGGGGAGGGGGTAGACAAATTCCCTGTATAATGAAGGGAATTACATATGCCCTTCATTGCCCCCAGCCCATGAGAAGGGACAAGAGGGTGGCAGCCAGTGATGCCAGGCAGTATGCTTTGTTTCTGCGGCGAGTGGTTTCCAGAGAGACCAGGGCCACTTCCTTCAGATAAACACCCGCCGCACAGCTGGAGCACAGGAGGTATCCTCCAAGCCATCCTCACAGAGGCCTCGGCTGCTTACACCCGTACTTAACTGCATCCCAAGGGGAATTTCAAGTGATGCTCTGGCCAGGATGCCCAAAGGATAGCAATGGACCCCTCTGGAGGCAAGAAGCCTCCTGCCCTGGCCCACGTCCTGGGCCCTGCTTTTTCTCTCTGTCTGTCTTCGCTCGCGACAGTCTCTCGGGTGGTTCTCTTGGGCCCTTGGGCCAAGAAGAGAGAATGGTCGCACCCTGACCTCCGGGAACCCTCCTCCCAGCTCCTGTTGTGTATCTTCCTTTCCCAGGGGTCCTGGTGTGTGACTTTCAGGACCAGGAGGAAAAATGTGGTCTCTCTTTCTGAAACTGCAGACTTTAGCCTGACTCCTCGAGACAGTGCGCGTGGGGGAAGAGGGGGGCCCTTCGGGAGGGATGAGGCGCGAGGCAGTTGCCATGCACCTGTGAGGGCTGCACACACTCCCATCATCCTCAAAACACCTCGGAGGCTGGAGGAAACCCGCACGAGGGGAGACCTTCGACCACAGTTAGGAAGTCGGGGGCAGATCTGGGTGAATTCAAAGCTCTTAACTTACTAAGATATGCTGTTCGCATGAGACGGGGGTGAATCTTCTGTGAGCAGGTAGCAGAAACCAAATTCAAATGTGGGTGTTTTGTTTTTCAGTAAGCATAACACTTTGCTGCTTTGTGGAGGCCAGGCAGACCGCCCTTCCAGCCTCTCAGCCCAGCTACATGCTAGTCCGTGTGCTTTCTCTGTCTCCTTCTCCCTGTGCCTCTGTCTTTGTCTCTCTTTCTCTCTATTTCTATCTCTCCCTCCCTCCCTTCCCTAGTCACCGTCAACAAGTTTGATTTCCCCAGTAGAGAGTTTTACAGCCGTAATAATGTAGTCCATCTTCTGGAGTTTAAGGCACCCTTACATATTATCTCATTTGTCTTTGCAGCTTTTCTGTAAGGTGAAGGCTTGACAGAAATAGTAAAATAAGAGACGAGAGCTATAAAAGGACTTTCATGAGGTTCTGTGCGAGACAGGGTGGGTGCTGGGGGTCCCTGAGACTGATGCTTCCGGAAGACCCACTGAGCCTGGCATGTGAGGCTTTTTAGCAGCCTGCACTCTTCCAACAAGCCTAGAAGTGTTTTAAGAACTAAAGATGTGATGTGGAAGCAACATGAATTAACTCTGCCTGGGGCATCCTCTGAAATGACCATGTGACACTGGTGTTCAGCCTTGAAGGATGGGCAGCACATTTCTGTTTCAACTATAGGAAAAACAAGATCTGGGACAGAGAAGGGCCGGTATCCCAGCTCGTTTAGGCTCACAGGGCTGGATAACCAGATGCCTGCGGTGGACAGTGGAATAAAGATGATATTCCAGAAGACTCGGTGATTTTTCCAGCGGGCGATGCTGTGAGTGTACCAAGGGATTTAGAACATGATCCTGCCCATGAGGAGCTTATAACCTAGTTGAGAAAATAAGATCAGGTAGACACTGAGCCACTCAAAGCTATTGCTTTAGAGAATATTGTTCTGAGTCCTACTGAAATAGCATTCCAAAGAAAGGAAAGATCAAGTATGGGCAAGACAAGTCCAAGAAGTCATCACAAGAGACGGGGAGGAGAATTGCATGAAAAGGAAAGCATTTAGGTGGGCAAAGGGGGGAGGAAACTGTGGGGAAGCTGAGGGAAGGCCCGGGGTGGGAGCCCCTTAGGCCCCTGTCCTCTTAGCATTGCATGTGTCCCCAGACCACACCCTTTCCCATCACCCTGCCCCCATGATCCTGTCTCGACTCTCAGACTGATATTCAGGCAGAATATAATGGATCATCATATCACTCTCTTATGTGAAAAGTCTGCCGTGGCTCTGTTCTAGGTGGAAAGAAAGTAAATCAAGGGGTCTGGGAAGAATCTAGGTCCCTGAAGAGGAGAATGGAAATGTTGTAAGTCCCTGAACTAGATTTCTTGCCTGCCTGCTCCCTTCCATTGGCAAATCCAGGCTCCAGCTGTTTCTCATGCCTGGAACCTCTTGAGACACTAGCTAGCCCAGGGGACTCTGAGAGATTGAAACATACTGGTCTCCAACAATTAGTTTTTGAATGAATGACTAAGTGAATGAATGAATGAATGAGAACCTGAATTCCCTTTCCTTTCCCCTCCATCACTCACCACAGGCAGCTCACCAGGGTGCTGTGTCTATCTGTCGTCCCTCGGTATCCTCAGGGGATTGTTTCCAGGATGGATATCTAAATCCATGGATGTTCAAGCCCCTTATATAAAAGGGTGTAGTATTTGCATATAACCTACACTCGTCCTCCTGTATACTTTACATCATCTCTAGATTACTTACAAGAATTTGGTTGTTGGTCGTCCAGTTGCTAAATCATGTCCAACTCTTTATGGCCCCACGGACTGTAGCCTGCCAGGCTCCTCTGTCCATGGGATTTCCCAGGCAAGAATACTGGAGTGGGTTGCCATTTCCTTCCCCAGGGGCTCTCCCCAGGCCCAAGGATCAAACACATGTCTTCCACATTGCAGGTGAATTCTTTACCATCGAGTCACCAGAGATGCCCTTTACAGTACCTAATATAATGTAGATGATAGGCAAATAGAAGCTCCAAGCAGCGAATTCAAGTTTTGCTTTGGGGAAATTTCTAGAATTTTTTTTTTCTTTCCAAGTATTTTCCATCTGCTGTTAGCTGAATCTGCAGATAGGGAATCTGCAGATACGGAAGGCTGACTTTACTCAACTCTGGACAAACGCGGTTCTAAGTACTTTGCTCATATTCTCTCTCACATCCCTGAGTGTATTCATGCACATCTGACAGCTGAGAAAATGTTCAGGGAGGCTGTAAATAATACCGATGATAATAATAATGTCAGTGATAGCTAACTCTCATTGAGCACGATCTATGTGTCAGGCACCGTCTGATATAAACACATTATTCCACTTAACCCCACAACAACCCTATGAAGTAACTGTTTTGAAGATAAGGAAACTGATGGAGAGCTAAGTGATGCAGCAAGTTCTCACAGCAAGTGAATGAATGAAAATAAATGGGCGCTAAGAAAGCGGGTGCATCAACAAACAGAAAATCATTTCCATCCCCTTCTCGAATGGGGTCCATCTCCAAAATGGAGGTGAGTGGCCATGAACGGGTTTGGGCCCCAGCGCCCCCCAGACTCAGAATCATTGAGACTGCTCCCTGAGTCACCTCCTCCCACCTCCTCCCAGGTTAGCACAGCAGCCAACCTGGAGCTGTAGCTCTTCAGATGATAAGGGCTCTGGGAATGGCTTGGAGGAGGAGAGTTCACAGCAAACAGAGCAGGAGCGTGATTACTCCCACCGCAGGGAGTTGATGGCATGTGATAAGGGCTAAGCCAGCCCCCAGGAAGTTCAGTCCTTCTGCACCTGCACAGACGGAAGGACAGGGGACCTCCTTTTCCTCCGGGGACCAGAGTCACTATCCAGAACAGAGTGGGATTAAAGAAGCCTCTCCAAGTTGCACCTGGCCCAGCCCACCCCAACTTGCCTTGACTGGATTACAAGGTGACTGTCAGCGCTCTTGTGGATCCTGACCTCACTGCAGTGGAGCGTAGGGTATACAGAAGGCTGGGCTGTCCAGCAAGGCACCCAGCCTTCTGTTTCTGTTCTATTACCTGTATACTCTGAGAGACTCAGTTGGGCTTTCTAAGGTTACATGACCAGCCATGCAAAAGGAAGAGCTCAGGTGTGAAGGAAAAGAGTCTAGGTTCAAATCCTGACTTTTTCATTCACTAGCTGTGTGACCTTGCTTGAATTTCATAACATCTCTGATGTTTTCTTTAAAATATCAGTTTTAAAATATTTTCTTTTAAATATCAGCATCAGTTTTCTTTAAAAATAAATAAATAACATGAAAAAAAAACTTACCTAACATATTAAATAATAAGATAGCATATATAACTTGCCCAAAACAATCTTACTCAAAAAATACTACTTTCCTTCCCTATCTGTAAAATGGAACTAGTCTCACCTGCCTGTCCCTACCTTACAGGGATTGGTGCCAGTGAGGTGAGGTGTCGAAAATGAAGATGTTCTGTGACCTATATCTCTACGGGGACAGCTTCCTCCATCATTCTTCCGGCAAAAGTGCAACATTGACTTCCCAGCGCTGGCTGGGCTCAGGAGCCGTGTGTCAATGATTTAGGGCCTGGCGTGATGATTTTGCCAGTCAGTTCCATAGCAGACAGGAAGTGAAAGCACTCACAGCACATGCTCCAGTCTGCCTGATGGTAAGCAAGCAGCCTCGGTGTTAAGTTGCTTCGGTTGTGTCCAACTCTTTGTGACCCTATGGACTACAGCCTAGCAGGCTCCTCTCTCCATGGACTTCTCCAGGCAGGAATACTGGAGTGGGTTGTCCTGCCCTTCTCCGGGGGATCTTCCTGATCCAGGAATCAAACCTGCATCTCTATGACTCCTGCATTGGCAGGTGGGTTCTTTACCACTAACGCTATCTGGGAAGCCCAAGCAAGCCTCCTCTAGCTACAGGTAGAACTCAGGAGAGGGGAGGGAACACCTCCATGAGGAGGCCTCAGGAGGACAGCTCAGGAGACGAGAGGTCAGAGTGCAGAGTCGATAAACCAGATAGGAACAGAAGGGAACGGCTCTCTGAAGACCTCCTACCAGAGATGGCTGGAGACAGGCCTCCCAGCGGCCTGCAATGGGAGGACGCAGGGCCAGCCCGAGGGCTCCAGGGGGATCATGCCTCTCACCTTGTGCTACTACGGCACCTGGGGAAGCTGAGGTCCCAGGAACAGGTCCTGGGATGCTGGTGAACACCTACGAGGGCCCAGGTGTGAAGACAGGGCTGTGCTGGGGGCTGTTGAACAGGATGGTGGACAGGGTGGGTGAGTGGGAAGGAGACTGGATGGAATGGGCAGCCTATCCCTTCTCCAAGGGATCTTCCCAATCCAGGAATTGAACTGGAGTCTCCTGCATTGCACTGCAGGCAGATTCCCCAAGGTCAGGGAAGCCCTCAAAGCACACAGGAGGAACCGGAAAGGCAGAGGGCATGAGGTCAGTGAAGGAGCCAACTAAGAAAGCCGCACCTATCTCATGATCTTCCTGATCTTTTTTTTTTTTTAACTTTTATTTTGTATTGGGTTATAGTCCATCAACAATGTTGTGATAGTTTTGGGTTAACAGCGAAGGGACTCAGCCATACATATACATGTATTCATTCTCCCCCAAGCTCCCCTCCCATCCAGGCTGCCACATAACACTGAGCAGAGTTCCCTGTGCTATTCAGTAGGTCCTTGTTGGTTATCCACTTTAAATACAGCAGTGTGTACTGACAACACCAAAACTTTGGGCAAAGACACTCACCTTACCTTCTCAGCCTCATTTCCACATTAGAAAGCCCAAGAAAACAGTAATTACCTGCTTCCATTTCAGAAAGTCTTTAGTGATTAACATTGTGAGGATGGCTTTGAACTTCTCAGATAGGAGCTGCTATGGAAATATTATTATTGTTTTAAAAAATAATATGTCTCCCATTGCTGGCTGTTGCTAAAGAGTCTGTTACTTATCATTGGGGGTAAACGTTTGTGAGCTGACTAATTACAACTCCATTTTTCAGACTGTTTAATAAATTCAATACTTTTATCCACTTATTGTCCCAGATAATATCCTTTGGGAATAACTTCTCATTTATGATAGTGACCTGAGCAAGGAGGCTCATAAACTGTATTAGGAATGCCTTCAATATGAAATGATGAAAATTGCATTATGAATACAGTTCTCTTGCAAGTTTCCAAATGATCAGAACCACGACCCAGACGAAACTCCACCATTAAGTTGAATTAACATTCCTGTAAGAACTGTGTAATGCTTGCACAGTCTGATTTTCTGTTTAATTTCTCAACCCAAGCATACTGACTTTTCCACTTAATTGACTTTGCCTCAATCTTTATTCAAAGGTGTAAAAAAAAAAAGATTCAGAAGAAGAGGGAAAATGACTTCAATTACATCCCTCTGCCCTTCCTCTGCTGCCTGCACCCCACGCCCCAGGCTGAGAGGCAGCTGCAAGGAGCGGCACAGCTCTTGGGCATCAGGAGACATGGGGGCCTGCAATGAAGGCAGAGAAAAGCAGCATCTCTGTCTCTGTGACATCGAACACCCTTTCTCAGGGTGAAAGTGTCTGAAGATGGCACCCAGGACCACAGGCATTCAGAGATTTGGGGGAAGGGAGGGCTCTTGCCCATCTAGGAGGGTCAGCTCTCAGCCCTGCTCGAAACCCCAGCCAGCAGTCTCTCTGGGTCTTGGGGCTCCGTCTTGGGGTCACATGGGCGTGTTAAGTTGCTTCAGTCATATTCAACTCTTGGCAACCCTATGGACTGCAGCCTGCCAGGCTCCCCTGTCTGTGGGAAGTGTCTGTGGTTCTGAGCTGGTTTTGCCGCCTTTGATCACCGTGCAGATAACTGAGGACTGATGGGTGATCTCCAGGCAAGAACACTAGAGTGGGTTGCCATAGCCTCCTCCAGGGGATCTTCCTAACCCAGTGGTTGAACCTGCCTCTCCTGCATTGGCAGCCAGGTTCTTTACCGCTAGCGCCATCTGGGAAGCCCCTGGAGCCACACAGCAACACAGAACTGCTCTAGGCATTCACAACAGGATGTTGTTGCTTAGTTGCTAAGTTGCGTCCAACTCTTTTGTGACCCCATAGACTGCAGCCCGCCAGGTTCCTCTGTTCATTGGATTCTCCAGGCAAGAATACTGGAGTGGGTTACCATTTCCTTCTCCAGGGAATCTTCCCGACGCAGGGATCAAATATGCATCTCCTGCGTTGGCAAGCGGGTTCTTTACCACTGAGCCACCAGGGTGTAATCTTTCTCTTTAAAAAGCCCTTTTGAAGAGGACCCCACCAGTCCTGTGGAGATCACAGTCCAGCTCCCAAACTCTGCAGGGAGCCAAAGCCTGTTTCCTGTTCTCCCCATCTCCCCCACTCTCCCTGCATCTTCTCCGCCCTGCTCCTCTCTTTCTGTCCCTCCCTCCCTCACCTGCTCTCAACTCACCTGGCAAGCTCTCCTCCATCCAAGTTTGGTTTCACACACACAGTAGACCCTCCTTGCCTAAATTCTAGTAAAGATCACCCATCAGTCCTCAGTTATCTACACAGTGATCCAAGCAGCAAAACCAGCCCAGAACCACAGACACTGCCATTTGGAATGTGGGAGATGGTTTCATAAGCTACAGCTCCCCAGCATGCCTCTGCTAATTACTGTTCAAATGAACCTCTGCAGGCAGGGTTCCTGGTGTGAGGTGAGTTCTGTGTGGGGCCAAACAAGACTGCAGTGACAAGCACACACAGTCCCCCAACAAAGTGCCACAGTCTCCGGCAGGCCTGGAGGCGGCTCTGCCTGGCTAAGCCTTTCCTCATGTCTGGCTTTACTTGGGAGGCACAAATGGCACCAAAGGACTCAGGATGGGTGAATGGAAAGACTTTTCTTCAAAAGGGAGCAGCCTGGTCAGAGCGTATGCTGAGAAGACACATGAAAAAATAAACCGCCAGGATCCAAGCACAGAACAAGCAGTCAGCATGCTTTGGAGCAGACATCTCTAAATCCCCATCACGGGGTAGCTTCCCTCTAGCTGTGTGTACAGAGTCTGCTTCCTCATGTCTGTGTCCCACGCCACCTCCTTACCTCAGCACCTTATCATGTCACATTGGAGTCCCAACCTCCCGGCTCACCTGCCTCCCATTTCCCTTCTGTTACTGACCTGGGTCCTGGGACTCTTCAATCAATAGAAATCGATAAGAATCCAAAAGAGAAATTCAGGCAAGGCTTTTACTGGGACTCGTGCTACAGCAGGAGGGAATGAAAACTAGTAACAGGTGCCTTGCCCACTCCCTGGGGGATGGGGGGCATGCCAGCTGGTTCCTTAAATGGGGTAACAGCAGGCACAGGGTTGGGCAGGGGATGGTCTGCCCACCCCTGCAGTGGTGCAGAATGCGAGGATCACCCACAGTCCCCTGCTTTTGCTCTTGGCAGCTCAGAAGTGGCAGTTGGTTTGTGGCCTTTTTGTATCTTACTGCTCATAGTTGTCCCAACTGAGCATGCGTGCAGTTATTTTCAATCCCTCGTAGTTTCTTTGTATTCTGTTGCTGGAGGAGAGGTTTGTCCAGGTGCAAGGACTCTGGTAAAGGGCCCAGGTCTCAGGTCCCAGCCTGTCTCCCTTCCACTCCCACAGCTGTATCCACAGAACCCGATACAAGGTAGAGATAGTTCACTTATGTTTCTCTGCTCACCACCAAAGCAGAGATGAGCCTGGCTGTGCCAAGGTAAGAGGTGGTATAGCAAGTGATTAAGCCTGAAGCCTGGCCCTACCATCTTTCAGCCAGGTGACCATGGACAAGGAACTCACCTCCGCTATACTTCAGTGTTCTCCCCTATAAAGTGAAAGTGGAAGTGTTAGTCGCTCAGTCATGCCCGACTCTTTGTGATCTCATGGTCTGCAGCCCACCAGACTCCTCTGTACTTTTCCAGGCAAGAATACTGGAGTGAGTGGGTAGCCATTCCCAACCCAGAGATTGAACCCAGTCTCCTGCATTGGCAGGCGGATTCTTTACCATCTGAACCACCAGAGAAGTCCCCCTCTATAAAATGAGGCCAAAAACAGTGGATTGCTTTTGTATGAATTAACATATGTATAAATTGCTTAGAACATTGTCTGACACACAGTGCTGTGTGTTTGCAAGTATCGTTACTAAGATGTTTAACCCCTTGAGAGCAGGGGCTGTACCCTGCATCCCCAGATCTCTATTCAGCTTATGCAACAAAACAGCAAAATCATTTAATAGAAAGGCACAGGAAAGAAATGAAGTTAGATTCAAGAGCTGGCTGTGTGATCTTGGATGAATTATATGTTATTCAATACAATGACATTTAGTCTCGTGAAAAACTTGCAAGGCTGATGTAAGGCTTGGAATGATGTTTGTAAAACCTTTATTAGCATAGCGTCTGGTGCTACAGGACACTGGATAAATGGTGGCCGTAATCTTTGCTATTATTGCTGAAAGAATGAGCGGCAAGTGAGCTGCAGTCTCTCCAAAGCTGGAATTACATCAGTAAATCTTCAGGAAACCTGCATCCCCATGGGTGGGTCCTGCTAAAGGAATTGTGGGGCCCAGTGCAAAATGAAAACATAGGGCTCCTTGTCCAAAAATATGTTCAGTATTTCAAGACAGAGACAGCACAGCATTACACCAAGCATGGACCCTACCCAGGGCACAGGGGTCATTCCTGCCCCTGGGACTGACCAGCACTAGTTTCAGGTGAAGGGGCCAAGGCCCTCTTTTGAAGTCAAGAGTCTCAACCCAGAGAATTCTGGGACTTCAGAGTGAGGCTGAGCACGCAGAGCTCCCAAGGCCAGGCCAAGTGTCTGCAGTGACTTGACTTCCCAGCAGTGGCCTTAGCACCCCCTCCTACACCTGAGACCTCAGTTCGCAAAGTGGATGACTCAAGGCCATCCCTTATCTTTGATTAGGTGTGGACCAAAAATGTACTTGGTAGCTGCAGCCAATTGAATTACTGACCCTAATCTCTCACTCCCCTCTTAGCATATTGACTTCAGGGTCAGCCCGAGTGCATCTCACTGCTGCTTGAATTTCATCCACATTATTCACTTTGAACAATTGGAGCAGCTGGGCTTGCCCTCTTGCACACCTGCCTCTCACCATGGGAAGTACACACCCAGGGTGGCCCCTACCCCCCAAAAGAGGAGAGACACATGGAGCAGACCTGGGCCCACCTCACAGTCTGCAGTCAAGCCCAGATAAACTCAGCTGAGATCAACTGAACCCTCCCATAAGCAAGGAGCAAATATTCTTTGTTTGGGGCCACTAAGCTTAGGGTAGCTTGTTGAGCAGAGTCACCTTGGCAATAGCTGATAGTTGGTATAGTACCCTGCAACCCAAAGAAACTGATACTCATCCCCCAATCACTTATTGAAAGTAATGTACCAGGCACAACTTACAGGGGTTTGCAAATAAAACACACACACACATCTCCTAGCCACAGTCAAGAAACCACCAAGAGGAGAGAGCAAAGCTGTCTAACTATTACCTTGAGTCAACAACTCTAGTTTTACCTCCCAATTTCCTTTAAACCATGTTCCTGGATGCCCATTTTCCCTGCCCTTAGATGAAAAGATGGCAGCTCCATGACTCTCCTGAACACTCCTATGTAATACACAAGTCTCCAGTCCTCATGATCACAAGTCTTGGTTTAATATTAATAATTAAAATGCCAGCCCTGAGGATTAGACAAGACTCCACGCTTGATCCAAGCTAGAGACCTCTCCCTCTACTCCTGGATCCCACGCCTTGGGGGCAATGAGGCTGGACAGGTGGATGTGGTCACCGTCTTCTCCAGCCCCTCCAACCATAGGATTCTACTCCTTCTGTCCAGCTTCAGAACTGGGTTGGAATTGGGCTGATGGAGGGAAGAGAAACAGGAAGTGGAGAGCAGAAAATTCTCCCTTGACTGGCACTGCTGGGTGATCTGGCATGACTCCCTCTTAAGTGAAGGAAGATTCTTGTCTCAAGTGCATTTATGAGGGCATGTCTGGAGACACCCTCAAAGCTGGGGCTCTCTTGTCCACAGTTCCCCTGACCTGTGTCAAAGTACTTGAATTCCTGTTGGTTCCCTACTCTTTCCTCAGCCCCTAAGCTGTCAGCACTCCCTTCAACTTCTTTCAGCTGGTTCTTTCTGTCCTTCCAGGTGACTCTCCAGAACAGATCCTAAGATGCCCACACTAGCCCTCTCTCACACATGGTCAAAAGTGGTTCAGGGTGTCACCCTGCACCCTTTGCCCTGGCAGCTGCCAGGAGTGCAGATCAATCCTGGGGTGGCAGAAACTTCCCAGCCTTGCTCCTCTCCTCACAAAGCTGCTGTCTCTTGCCTTTTATATTTCCAAGGGGGACTCAGACCATGGACTACATACCCTCCAATCTGAAGGGGATCCATATTGAGCTGGGTGATCATATTTAAAACTCTTTCATCTGGACTTGAGGTGAAGGAGGATATATCTTCCATGTCCCTATATTGGTCATGGTTCAGACAAGAAAATAGAAACCACTCATTATTTTCATCAGAAAGGTGAAAGAGTGTAAGTTTCCCTGGTTGGCAGTACTCTGTGTGTGTTTTCACACATGCCAAGAGACTAAAGCATCCTGGCTCCACAGGGAGAAGAAAATGAAGAGCCCACACTTGAGCTTTTCTGGGCTCTGCTGTATGCTTCTCTTCCCTTGACTGATTTTGATCTATACCCTTTTCCTATAATAAACCATAATTGTGAATATAACAATCTTAATGAGTTCTATGAGTATTTCTAGTGAGTTATCAAAACTGAAGTTCTTTTGGAAGCTCTTGAACTTGCAAGAGGTGGGAGAAGTCTAGTGGAAAGTCCTCTTTAAATTTCCAGTTAGCTAACTTTGCAGAAATCAGGTGTCAGTCAAATTCTTGGAAAGGCTAGAGGAGAGAGATTTAGGAGTGCCTCTCCAGCCCATCACAGAATTTCAGGTTTATCACCATGGCAGTGATCCTAAAGATCATGAAGTTGTTGTACTACCTGGAGTCTGAAAACTGCAGAAACCATTGCTGATGTTCACAGCTTCCCATCAGCCCTGAGGCAGGATACTGACTGGAAAACAGAGAATCCACTGGGAAAATTCAAATTGGCCAGAGCACTCACTACTTCTGCCATGTTGAAGGAGAAAGAATAGCTCTGATTGCTACTTGGCTTTCAAATCTAGCTCCAGGGCATCTCACTGGCAGAATTAAACCACTCACCAAACAAGTTAGTCTGAGAACTGGCCTCTAGACTTCTAAAGAGGAGAGAGATAGAGTAGGGGCGGGGGCGGGGGAGTGGCAATGAATGATTCCTGCCTTGGGCTCAGCAGGAGCCCTCTTTCTTGAAATCCATTTCCTAATTTCCCATCACCACTCTTCAAAGACTTTACTAAGAATGAGGGGTTTGAGACTCATGTTACTAAATTTTTGAAAACTCCACAGTAAATCCTACAGTCTCCCCACTCCTTTGAATGATGTATGTATGGTCCACAAGTTTCAGCCACAAGCACCATTTTAACATCACATTTTAACATCCCACATGTAACAATTAGGATACACTAACACTTGGAATAATGAAGGTATGAACATCCTGAGTCTGGTCTTTGGAAATAATAGATGTGATCATACAGCCTCATATTCAGGAGAAACCCTTCCCTTTAGGAACTTATTTCCAAAATCTGAAATTAAATGAGATAAAGTAATACTGATTTTGGTAAAGGATACCTTGTTTACAAAACACTTCATTCGAATGATAGGGATTTTCAGATGTTTACCGCTTGTCAAAACAGAGGAAAGAAACTCTACAGTATTATAGAGGTGTTGTGAGTTGAAAACCAATCATTAATTCAGGCAAAGTATCTTAGAAAGAGTTATGGAGTCACTGGAGAATTATAACTTGTATAACACATGGTTTCTATGAAAGGATCTTATAAGACCCAGCTATGCATTATGAGTATGGCATGAGTCAGTAAGGGCTTCCCAGAGATCTCAGGGGTGCATTTCCTATCTCCCTTGGATGCTAATCTTTATCAGTTGGGATGCTTTTGGCTGTAAGAAACAGAATATCATATCCCAATCAAAATAACTGAAACAATAAGGATATTGATTATCTTACACATCAAGAAGCCTAAGAATATCCCCAGGTCTAGCACTGGTTAATTCAGTGTGAAGAAGTCATCAAGGACTTACTGCCTTCCACTTTCCCACTCTTCCATCCTTCCAGTGTCTGCCGTTTCACCTCAAAGTGGCAAGATGGCGGCCAACCACACGGCCTCAGGCAATCACATCACAAAACAGGAGGACAACCTCTTTCCTCGTTTCTCTTTTTTCCACAGATAAAATCCTTCCCTGGAAGACTTTCCTTTTGTATGTGTGACTTTCCTTGCAGGCTCTTTAATCAAGATTGGGAAAGGAAGGAAGAGACTGGGAAATGTTATTGGTTCAGCAACTGATAACCAACTCTGGCCCTTCCTGAAGCCACAGCTCAATGTGCTTCACATAGTAGGTGTTCAGTAGACACAAGGTAAGAAGTAAAATATCCAAGAGTCAGCTGGGAGCAGTGCTCACTCAGTCAGTCTCAATGTCCAGGCTTAGTAGCCTCCGTCACAGGTACCAAGAACTAGCCCCATTTTCCTTCTTCCTTTCCTGGAAGCATCTGGTAAGCCTGGTCCAGGAATCAAGGAATAAACTATTTCTATGTTTTGTCACCATCTCCTGCAAGCGTCGATGTGCCCGGGCAGTAGGAGCCTGGAGACCCCAGAGGAGAAGAGCTACTGACAGACGCACGGTAGTCCCCACAGAGATGAGAGAACCCATCCCAGGCTTGACCTCAGGAAAGCCTGCCTTCAGATCGGGAAATAGAGGGACCTCGTTCACATTCCCATGGAAACTGAGGGCAGCACTCTCGAGTTAAACGAATGCATCATGCAGGGCCCTTTAGAGGAGCTGAAACTCAATGGCTTTCAAGAGAAGAGAACAGTTGTTCAGAGGTGAACGGTGTTGGATTTGCAAAGGTCCCCATCCTCAACGGGGACACGTGGGCCAGATGCCTCCTCTTTCCTCAAGATGGAGACGGGACTCACTAAAATGTCACAGCCTCTTCCATTTGCGTTGATGATCGAATCTCATTGATCTCCACAGTTATGTGGCCTCTGTCTGTGTCCATTCAGCTTCCTCCAAGAAACCACAGAAAAGTGAGATTTCAGCAAAGATCATGGAAGTGAGGAGTTTGGACACAGACTTAGCCTCAGCTGACCCCGTGGTGAGAGCTGGAGCAGCCCAGAGGGTACAGACGATCAAGGCAAAAGGGAAGCAAAGCATTCATTTTATACCTAAGGAAACAGGAGCCCCAGAGAGGCACACAGGTACTTTGGCTCATTGGAGAGGCTAATGAGCCCACTCTCCACTCCTAATTAGCTGTATAATCTTGGACAAGCCGCATAACCACTTTGAATATTGGTTTCTTCATCTGTAAAATGGAGTTAATTATGTGGACTGCGCAGAACTGCCTCCAGCATTAAAAGAGATGAGCCAGGTGGGGGTGGCTCTTCCTGGACTGCGACTTCATCGTGACCATCTCCCTTCCTACTCCTCTCCCTGCTCTGCCTCGGGGCTCATGGCAGCAGCAATCGATCAAGGCAAAAGGGAAGCAAAGCATTCATTTTATACCTAAGGAAACAGGAGCCCCAGAGAGGCACACAGGTACTTTGGCTCATTGGAGAGGCTAATGAGCCCACTCTCCACTCCTAATTAGCTGTATAATCTTGGACAAGCCGCATAACCACTTTGAATATTGGTTTCTTCATCTGTAAAATGGAGTTAATTATGTGGACTGCGCAGAACTGCCTCCAGCATTAAAAGAGATGAGCCAGGTGGGGGTGGCTCTTCCTGGACTGCGACGTCATCGTGACCATCTCCCTTCCTACTCCTCTCCCTACTCTGCCTCGGGGCTCATGGCAGCAGCAAGAGGCTGTACTTCGTTGCAGCACAGGTATTCTCTCTCCCCAGCACAGCTCTGAGCCTCTCTGTCAGGGGGCATAAGGCAAACAGGAAAGCCCTCCCATGAGTCCCCACACTCGGAGCATCAGCCAAGGTCTGGATGGTTCCTTGGAGGAATCACAGGTGCACCTCTGCTCACCGCAGTCGCTGGGAGCTGTCTTTTATTTACCCCCACAAAGGGGCACAGCTGCTGGGTTAGGTCCGAGCTCCTTCCTCCTGCCTCTTCCTTCCCAACCACCCCGCCTGGGTCTGCTCTCAAAGGGGCTGCTCTCCATACCCCCAGCTTCAACCACCTGGCAGGAGCAGTTTTGACTTTCAGAGACCAAGGACACCAGCCCCACCTCCCTCCCACCTCACCCCGGGAGTGCCTGGACAGGACCCAGCCGTGTCCCAGTTATACTGCAAAGTCAGTGATTATCTAAGTGAGAACAACAGCCCACGTGGACCATTCTGGAAGCATGTCCTCCAGGAAGTCACTGTCTGTAGAGATGAGCTCTTCTGGTCCAAAATTCCTGCGACTCTGCCCTGAGCTCTGTGCCCTAACCAAACACCAGCTATCCTGCTTTCCTGTTCTTTCTAATCCCCACGAATCTCCCATTTTGAATTGGAACTATCTCCTGCAGGGGAAGCTTCCAGCATAAATAGAGATACCCCAAGCCCGTGGGCAGCCCTGGGGTGGCAGCCAGGATTCCTGTTTATGACTTCTTATGGGACCCAAGCAAGAAGCATTATGCCTCCGGATCCTCTAAAGCTTGATGTGTAGACATGATCTTTGGCACAAGGGAGTTGTAAGGAATAACCGAATAGCAATTGTATTTTTAAAGCACTTTGCAAGGTGCCACATAAATAACTCTTCCTGTAAGTGATTGTCATATATATAAAATGCTAGAGATGGCAGGGGAAATTATCGCCAGAGGCAGACACACACCAAGTCTGGAAAGCAGGTCTCTTTGGAGGAAGTCATCGATGGCATCCTGAGAATTAAATGTCAGCAGGGACCCTGTCCCTGGTCTTCATTTCCCAGTTGCCACGTGCAGACAGAAAGAGACATGTGCATGTTTTAAAAAATCACTGGCAGTAAAATCCACTTAAAATATTAAATCAGCCCTGATGTGGGGGACTCACAGTGGCGCTGATTCTACCTATTGATTGCTTTTAATTCTGGGCAGAGAATGAGATGATCAAACATAACCATTATTTTTCCATTTTATCTGGGTTGCTAATTCTTTATTCTCCTGGAGCCTGTTAAGGGCAGTTTGCTTTCCTCCAATAGTGCGGCATTTAGCATTAGTTAGATGTCATTTACAAGGACAGCTCAAGGTCAAACTAACCTCACACATATTCTCTCCATGTTTAATTGGATGGTGTTAAGTCGGCTTCATTCTCAGTGTGAAAAAGCTCTCAGAAATAAAATACAATTGTATAAGTCTGCACACAATCTTTTAGGGAGGCAACTTTGGGTCCTAGTTCTGAGCTTGAAACAAACAACAAGAGACCCATCCTGGTGACAAGCCAAGCCTGATCTCAAATGGTACAAACAGGGAGTGTGGAAAGGCCAACACTTTGAAACACCAAGGAAATAGACAAGATTCAAACAAGATTTCATTAAAGAGACAGAGAATACAAAAAAATACAACAGGAATGAAACAGGCTATGACTTCAAATACCTTAAACATTGTAAAAAAAAAAATGCATGCACATTTTTGTGCCAATAAAGTTAAAACCTGGATGAAATGAATGATTTCCTAAACAACTTACTGACTTGAAATAGACTGCCCTGATGGTCCAGTGGTTAAGAATCCATCTTCCAATGCAGGGGACATGGGTTTGATCTCTGGAGAAGGCAATGGCAACCCACTCCAGTACTCTTGCCAGGAAAATCCCATAGACAGAGGAGCCTGGTAGGCTGCAGTCCATGGGGTCGCTAAGAGTCGGGCACAACTGAAGTGACTTAGCAGCAGCAGCAGGATAATTAAGATCCCATACGCAGCTGGGCAACTACACCCATACGCCATAATGAAAGATCATGTTCTGCAACTAAGATCAGTTCAGCCAAACAAGTAAATGAGTAATTTTTTTTTTAAATACACTTCTGTGTAAAGATAGTGGATTGAACACATGCCTCTACCATTTCCCCCTCCCTTAAACCCAATTAAAACTTCAGGAAAGGATTTTGTTTTTTAATTTGCTATTTTTAGGGTTTTAGTCCCTTTTCGGCCTTGTTGTATGGTCTGGCTGTCATTTCCACTGAACTCTGGGGTTTCATGTTTTTACTAAGACAATTTTTTAGAGCAGTTTTCAGTTCACAGTAAAATTGAGGGAAAGGTAAAAAAAAAAATGTTTTCCATATAATCTTTGCCCCCAAAAGGATTTTTTTTTTTCTTTTAGGAAAAAGACTTAAAACCTAGAAGCTGTGAGTCAGCGGAACACGTGAGAGGTGACTCAGCTGTCTTGAGGAGGTGTGTCCCACTGCACCGCTGGCCCAGGCCTCCTCTTCGATGACCACTGTCCAGAAGACACCTGGTAACAGCTTCTCCCTGTGCCTGGTGGCTCCGGACAGAGCGGGGCTGTCCACCTGGCGCTTCCCCCCGTGCTCCCAAAACCAGGAACACGCAGGGCAGAAGTAACTCCATGTTTCACCTCCATTCTTTTGCACCCGTGGACGGATACAGCAAGGCCTCCACTTCTGGGCTTCCCAGTCCCCAGACCCTTGCCTCCTGAAGACGGAAAAGGCAGCTCTTTCGCTCCCGACACGGAGTCGGGGAGCGGACCAGAGTGTGAGGCCTGCACCATCCTTCCTGTCCCACATCACACCCGACGCCCCACCCGACGCCCCTCTCCTCCACGGGTGCCCTCCCCCTACCGCGCCATAACACTTGGAAAGAAAGGCTGTGCAGTATCCCCTCCCCCAGTACCCCAGAGGGCATGCCCAGACCCACTCCACATGTTGCTATCCCCACAGGTTGTACTTTGTTAAATCTCCCATAGGTGTGAGGAAATAGAAAAATAGATTGTGTCTAACTTGTTTGCATTTAAAATAATTATATTTGGTGAATTAAATGTGAGTCCCCAGTCACACAATATTTTTTAATGTAATAGAATTTACTTCAAAATGTTTTAAATTTTCATTTCAAATGGAGCTATTGGAAACTGAATTCTTCAGCAATATGGCATCTTGTTATTTTCATCAGATTGGGAAAAATTAATGAAAGTCACACAGCGGAAGCAGTTGTGAGAATTACTATAACAAAAGAAGTTACGTATTTTCTCCACTAAGTGCCTTCCAATGTCAAGAAGGTAGAGGAAGAAAATGTATTTTTAAAGGGTAAAATTTTCTAAATGGGATTTTTGCTTTTAAGAATGAAAAGAGCTGACACTGATGGAATGTCTGCTCTGGGCCCAAGCCTAAATCCAGAGCTGAACAGACATGAATTCAAGAACATATATTAACCCTCACAGCAACTCAGGCCAGTCAGAACCACTGTGGTTCCATTTTACAGATGAAGAAACTGAGGCTTGGTGAGGTTCAGTAATGAGGACTAAGCATTTCCTGACATATCAGTAAACAAAGGATGTTGCCATCATCAAGCTATCACATTACATCTGCCTGGATGGTGAGCCTTGAGGGAACACAGGATGGAGACAAACAGACTGCCGGCTGCCAAGTCTGCCTAGAAATCAGCCGCTGCAACCACCCCCGATGGTGCACCTGAGGTGACTCAGGATAAGAAAACACACGATCCTGGCCCCATATAGCTGAGGTCCATAACAAAAGAATGATTTCAGCGAGCCCAGACTCTTGCATCTTTTCATACATAGTAAAGAGCTAAATTCCTTGAGATATCTGTGGGGTTTTTTTTTTTTTAGTTAACAATAACCTTTTGATTCCTTTTCCTTCCAATCCCAAAGAAAGGCAATGCCAAAGAATGCTCAGACTATCTCACAATTGCACACTCATCTCACGTGCTAGCAAAGTAATGCTCAAAGTTCCCCAAGCCAGGCTTCAACAGTGCATGAACTGAGAACTTCCAGATGTTCTAGCTGGATTTAGAAAAGTCAGAGGAACCAGAGATCAAATTGCCAACATCCACTAGATCATCAAAAAAGTGAGAGTTCCAGAAAAACATCTATTTCTGCTTTATTGACTATGCCAAAGCCTTTGACTGTGTGGATCACAACAAACTGTGGAAAATTCTGAAAGAGATGGGAATACCAGACCACCTGACCTGCCTCCTGAGAAATCTATATACAGGTCAAGAAGCAACGTTTAGAACTGGACATGAACAACAGACTGGTTCCAAATAGGGAAAGGAGTACGTCAAGGCTGTATATTGTCACCCTGCTTATTTAACTTATATGCAGAGTACATCATGACAAATGATGGACTGGATGCAGCACAAGTTGGAATCAAGATTGCCGGGAGAAATATCAATAACCTCAGATATGCAGATGACACCACCCTTATGGCAGAAAGTGAAGAACTAAAGAGTCTCTTGATGAAAGTGAAAGAGGAGAGTGAAAAAGTTGGCTTAAGGCTCAACATTCAAAAAACTAAGATCATGGCATCTGGTCCCATAACTTCAATGCAAAAAAATGGGGAAACAATGGAAACTGTGAGAGACTTTATTTTGGGGGGCTCCAATATCACTGCAGATGGTGACTGCAGCCATGAAATTAAACTTGCTCCATGACACTTGCTCCTTGGAAGAAAAGCTATGACTGACCTAGACAGCATATTAAAAAGCAGAGACATTACTTTGCCACAAAGGTCCATCTAGTCAAAGCTTTGGTTATTTCCAGTAGTCATGTATGGATGTGAGAGTTGAACTATAAAGAAAGCTGAACACCAAAGAATTGATGCTTTTGAACTATGGTGTTGGAGAAGACTCTTGAGAGTCCCTTGGAGTGCAAGGAGATCCAACCAATCCATCCTAGGGGAAATCAGCCCTGAATATTCATTGGAAGGATTGATGCTAAAGCTGAAACTCCCAATACTTTGACCACTCTATGGGAAGAACTGACTCATTTGAAAAGACCCTGATGCTGGGAATGATTGAAGGTGGGAGGAGAAGGGCACAACAGAGGATGAGATGGCTAGATGGCATCACCAACTCAATGGACATGAGTTTGAGTAAGCTCCGGGAGCTGGTGATAAACAGGGAAGCCTGGTGTAGTGCAGTCCATGGAGTCACAAAGAGTCAGACATGACTGAGCAACTGAACTGAACTGAACTGAACCTTTTGACATTCAGACTACCTGAGCAAAAAACTCTGATATAACCTGCCCACTCTACCCCCACCCCTTGTCCCCTGACCCTCACCCCAGCCTCCTCAGAGCAATCTCTCAGAGTTATTTGAGATGCTTTCTGCCAGGCTTGGAGTCCTAAGAATGTTCACCAAATAAAACATAGCTCTCAACTTTTACACTGTACTTTTTTTTTTTCAGTTGATAGTAATTCATGGCTATGAAATGAGGATTCTGAGTTTGTCTGACTCAGAGCCTGAGTTTTTAGTCAACACATATCCTGACTTTATTCTGGAATCTTGTCTAAACTTTCTCTGTTTATACTGCTTCTAATACTTAATTTTTGTCAGGCTTAAGAAAGTGAAACTTCTGCACAAAGAATGTTCTACCCATTTAGATGCTCACTTATTTCTTGATCCAGAATGCAAATTCCAGAAATATTCTCTCTGCCAAAGTGAGTCAGAGCATGATGTGCTGATGCTGCTGGGTGATTTTAGGATTGAAGGATTATTGGCAACCCAGTCTTCAGCCATGTTTCCCTGAGATGCACATTTTAACAGTTTTATTTGACCAGTGGGGCAGTTGAAAAGAGCTTACCGAACCGCAGTTAGGCTTCTCCCCTGGACTTTGTCCACTGGCTTACAACACTTGCATTGTCTGTCTGGGGTCAATCAGCCCCCATCCCTCTCTCATCCTTCCTGGACACACAGCATCATTCCAAACAATCTGTGCTCCATAGTTACCAATGGGATCCCAACTGTCTCCCCTAATCTGACTCTTTTAACGTACCCTACCCACCCCATAAACCCTGCTGTCGGTGTGACCATCTCAGCTTAAGAACCCACATCATCCACTTTGACCCTCCTCAGCAGCAGCAACCCCTAAATTCACATCATTTGCTTACTCTGCATTTCCCATCTGCCTTCGTGGTGACCTAGTTCTTGGACCATCAGCTCAGACCTTGGCCGCATCAGACCCTGCTTCCAATCGGCTCATTGGCTCCCCCTGCCCACTTCCCTGAAGGATCGGTACCCCCATCCCACCCCCACCTCCTCACCCCCGAAGCCGTGCAGCCCTCTCCCCTCTCAGTGGGAAACAGACAAGAAATCCCATTAGGGAGGGAGGGAGGGAGAGAAAGACGTAAAGTGCTAGACATGTCATAATCGTCACTTCATCCTCACAACTACTTGTAATTGATTTATCCCCCACTTGACTCCAGAAATGGGTTAAGAAGCCTTGTGAGACTACATAAAAGGCCAGCTAGCATGAATTAAAAGCAGAAGCAGAAGAAAAAAGTAACAGGGCACATAAACCAAGATTAAAATGCCAAATGCGTCCATAAAGTCTGTGCTCTGCATGGGCCATAGCTTTGCCTCAAATACCCACTGCAGCCAGGAGGACCTGAGCAATAGCTGAGGCAGGTGCCCTGTTCAGTGAAGGGTGAGGAAACTGACCAGAAGGTTGCATGACTCAGCCAAGGTCACACAACCAGGTGACTGGAACGTGGCCATGCGATTTAAATCTAGGCCTACACGAACAAAGACGCTTCCTTAAGTCTGTAAGACCCTCGCCCGAACTCCCGTCTGAACAAAAAGCATCCATCAGCCTCCCTCCAGCCACAGTAGTGTCACCTGGACAATTAGAGAAGAGGCCACCTGGCTGCACGGGGCTTGTCCCTGGGCACCATGGCACTGAGGGAAGAGGCCTCCAACAGTTGCTCTGTCCTGGGGGAGACGTAGAAGCAATCAAGCCGCAGCCCTGGGCAGAGGCCAGGGAGCCAAGGGAGGCAACCCGGCAGGACAGCCCTGTTTCACTTCTGTGAAACAGGCCTGCTCCGCTGTTTCACCCTGAAGGCAGCATACATCTAACAGGCTTGTCATCTGGGGAGATAACATTAGCCTCGTCATTACCATTTTACTAAATAAGTCATTTTCAATTAATTACATTGCACTCTGGAAAGAATTAGCTCTGGTTGACTTTTCCATTCCTGCTGATTATGGCGTTGGCAGAATTCATGAGTCCTGTAGATAAGCCAGTGTTTGTGGGCGTGGTGGGTAGAGACAAGCTCATGTGGACCAATGCCAGGAGCCCCAGTGTCTCAGGAAGCTCTAGTCTGTGGCCAGCAACGTGGCCTTGGGTCTGCCCATGGGCCCTCCAGGGCCACAGCCATTAGCCCTGAGAGCAGCGTCCATCCAGAAAAGACCTCCTCACTGGTTGCTTTGCCTTTTGACCTTCCCTTTGATTCCAGGAGAAAAAATCTGTGAATTGACTTGTTGATTGCTTTCCTCTCAATTTGAGAGCCTCCAAGAGCAGCTGGGCTTCCCTGGTGATTCAGATGGTAAAGAATCTGCCAGCAATGCTGGAGACCTGGGCTTGATCGCTGGGTTGGGAAGACCTGCTGGAGAAGGGAATGGCAACCCACTCAAGTATTCTTGCCTGGAAAGTCCCATAGACAGAGGAGTCTAGCAGGCTATAGTCCAAAGTGTTGCCGAGTGAGACATGACTGAAGTGACTTAGCACCCACTCAAGTCCCTCTTTTTAGTTAAGTGCCTTCAAAGAAAAACATGCAGTCCCTGGGGTCACAAAGAGTCAGACATCACTGAGCGACTAACACATGAGAGCAGCTAGAGACTGCACCCCTAGGGGAGGGAAGCCTGGACCCTGTGCTGAGGAGCAAGCTAGGGAGGACCAGTCTGGAAACACCAGGTGCTGTGCAGTAGACGTGTGGGAACAGTCACGGGCTGGAGTTCCTCCTTGGCCACTGCAATGGATGAGTGTTCATTTCCCTCCAGCATTCATGTGAAACCCACCCCTCAGTGTGATGGTGTTTGGAGGTGGAGCCTGGGGCCTCTGGCAACAGTTAGGTCATGAGTGTGCAGCCCTCATGAATGGGATTAGTGCCCTTGTAAAAGGGGCCCCAGGGAGCCTCCTAACCCTCTTTCCATCATGTGAAGGCACAGTGAGATGATGGCAGTCTGCAACTTGGAAGAGGGCCCTCCTCAGAACCGCCTGGGCTGACACTCTGGTCTTGGGCTCCAGCTTCCAAAACTGTGAGATGTAAATGTCTGTTTCACCCAGTCTATGGTACTTCATTACAGCAGCTGGAATGGACCAAGACTGCCACCTCCCTTAGCCTCTCTAAGCCTCAATTTCCTCAGCAGCCAGCTGGAATAACAGTACCCTCTGACAGGTGTTTTGGGAAGGCTGTCATTTGTAGTGTTAATAGCTAGATTTTAATGGAGTAGCGACCACATGCTGGGCACTGTTCTGAACACATGGACCAATTCATTTAACCATGATTGCAACCTTATGAGGTAGGTACCGTACCTTTTTCCACTGTCACTTGAGAAAATTGAGGATCAGAAAAATGACCAATCACCAGGTGGCCAAAGCCACCTGAGTGGCAGCTAGATGGCAGCTAGAGGGTCACCTCCGTGCCCCTTACTCTTAGCCAATACGCTCCATCAATTAGTGGAGATAAAGCATAAAATATTCCATAGAAATCCTGGAATATATAAAAACTCAAATACTGTTAGCTGTTTTTGCTGTTAATTTTGCACATTAGTGGGATGGAGAGGAAAAGCCAAACAGGAGAGTGATGTAGAAATTCCACTGGAGGGACCCTACAACCCTGGGTTCCTTGCTTCCCACTCTAGCCCACCTCTCTGCAGACAGGGTTCCATTTCAGAAGCTTCTCCCTCCAGAGACACTTATGTAATTTTCCCAAAATAGAAGGTTGGGTTTGGGGAGCTGCGAAAGAACTGAGTGACCCTCTAGCCCAGGGTCCTCACGTTACAGGTGAGGAGCCTGAGACCTGGGAACGTCACAGAACAGAGCCAGCAGGAAGCCTGGGTCCCCTGACAGTTCCTCTACTGCAGGCTTAATGTTCTACAGTCTTCTTTGCATATTGCTTTCCATAAATTTGCATACTGGGCTCTAGAGACTCCACATCTGAAACAAAATAAAAGAATTTATGGACGCTGAATTCCAACGTAATAATCAACTCAACATACTTGAAATGCAGAACAGAGCCCCAGGCTGCCAGGAAGGGGCTGAGGGCCCCGTGAGGCAGAACAGGCATGTAGGACATATCCTCACTCTGCGCAACTTCAGGAGCATCGTCCCATTCCCAGGACGACCCAGGAGCTCTCCAAGGCGCCAACGGACACCTCCTTGACAGCCCACCAGAGCTAGGACACAATCTCCCCATAAAGCCTTCACGAGGGCAAGAGAGGGTAAAGCCACTTCTCTAAGATCGCCGGACAGCTCATGACAGAGCCAAGACAGGAACTCCCAGCCCTGCTGTGACATCCACCTTCCAGGTGAAGCTGTCATGAGACCTCTCTGAAGAGCCATCTCTTCCTTCTCTGGCTGGGGAAGGGGAGCCTCTAATCCCCTTGGCTCAGAGCTGTACCTCTAAGAACTGTCCACGGGGAAAACCCAGAGACTACGAGCAGATGAGCCCAAGGAATGGTAAGCGCGGTACTGTATGGACTTACCCTGGGTGGTCCCTGGCAGTACATCCCTGAGCCAGGCAGGCCTCCACGCTGGTAGGCTTCCCCTGGGGGCGTGGTTGTGAGGTGGGACCAAGGGAAAGAGAGAAATAAAAACACTCACCAGAGCCCACAACATGGGGAAAAAAGAGAAGGCAGTGAAGCAGTCACTGCCCTGCTGGGGAAGAACAAGCAGGACTGACCCAGGAATGCCCATCTCTCCCTTCTAAGCCCAGGGGTGAGGGATCAGCATGATGCTGAACAGAGGGCAGTCCCAGCTGCTGGAAGAGACCCAAGAAGGGGGTCCTGAGAGCTCCAGTTAAAGAGAGGCTGCACAGGGGACCATGGGATACCAGGAACTCAGTGAGAGCAAAAGGCCAGAGACAGTCCGGAAGACACCCCTCCAGTTTGCAATGGTTTTCCTTGAAGACACTTAGCTAAATACAAGGGGACATGTGTGGATGCTAAGTTGCTTCAGTCATGTCTGACTCTGCAACCCTATGGACTATAGCCTACCTGTGTCCATGGGATTTCCCAAGCAAGAATACTGGAGTGGGTTGCCATGCCCTCCTCCAGGAGATCTCCCCAATCCAGGGATCAAACCTACATCTCCTGTGTTGCAGGCAGATTTTTTACCCACTTAGCCACCTGGGAAGCCCAAATACAGGGAGTTTGCTGTTAATTCATACAAAGGCTTGCCCATGACAGACTGCAGGGCAACACCTCGTTCTCCAGAGACACAGTAGAAAACCACCTTTTGGACTGGACTGAAATTGTGCCTGGGGTGGGCAGATGGGCCATCAGGGGCTCAAGTTAGGGTTCTGCAGACCCTCTCTGATTCATGCCAGCCTTCTCCCATGCCAGGCTGGCAGGCTTGAATTGAGTGGGACATAATTTGAGTTTGGGCATGTTGGAAAAAAGTAAAGAAATTGTCTTCTTCACCTTCGTGGAGGCTGGGAAAAAGTAGAGTAGGGTGGGTGGGGCATTTGTAGAAGGGGAAGAGGGACACAAGGAAAGCACAGGTAGAAGGAATAGTCCTAGCAAAGTTAGTGTTCTTGGTGATATTCGTTAATACTGAGTCATCCTGCATTATTAAAGCAGAGCAGTGAGACTAGATTGGAGTCTGGAAAGATGGCTTGGGACCCATCCCAGGAGGCTCTTGGACACTGTGAGTTTGACTGTCATTTTACTGGCAAGGACACCACTGAAAGCTTTGAGGGTAGACAGTGTGGTGTACTGATGCTTTAGAAAGCAGTTCCTGATGCAGGGGACAGAAAGGAAAGAGCTTCAAAGGAGAAAGATTAATTAGGAGGCCTCTACACCGGGACAAGCCATGAGAGACGGAGAAATAGCCTGAATTTGAGCAGTGGAAAGGAAAGGCGGAAACTAGGAGGGAGTGAAAAGAGAGCTGATAGGAATCAGTGATGGATCAGCTCTGAGGATAAGTAAGAGGAAGGCATCAAAGATGCCTACGCTTGAGCCAGAATGACTGGGCAATGATGTTATGTGACATCCAGGATTTGGGAGGGGTAAGTGCAAATCAAGTATAAAGGGAGAAGATTGAATTCATTTGGCTTCATTTGATATTAATTTGATAACCTCATGGGTCTTCAGGACAGTCTTGTGGAGACACCCAGAAAGGGATTAGAAACTCAAGATCAAGTAAGAGGTAGTTGGGCTGGAGAAAGGATAGACATCTGAGCTTGACTTCACTAAAGGAATCAGAGGATACTGAGAAGGGAAAGAGGAGAAATCAAGAAGGAAACTCTGGAGAATGCTGAACAGACAAAGATAAGGACACACACACCCTCTGTAGTAAGCAATGAGTCAGGGGAGGGCACCCAGGGATAGGTTGCAGGAGTCAAAAACGCAAAAACAAAACGACTCGAGAAGGTTTTTTGTGAGAAAATAAAGCCCCAGAGTGTCCAAAATCATTCAACTCTTAGGGAGTTGAAGTTAAATTCTTTTTCTGGGAAAATAAGAATTTTACAAGAGTAGTGAACAATAATGGCTTCATTGTAGCTCAACTGGTAAAGAATCCACCTCCAATGCAGGAGACCCTGGTTCAGTTCCTGGGTTGGGAATATCCACTGGAGAAAGGATAGGCTACCCACTCCAGTATTCTTGGGCTTCCCTGGTGGCTCAGATGGTAAAGAATCTGCCTGCAATGCAGGAGACCTGGGTTCAGTTCCTGAGTTGGGAAGATCCCCTGGAGGCGGGCATGGCAACCCACTCCAGTATTCTTGCCGGAAGAATCCCCTCAAACAAAGAGGCTGGTGGGCTGCAGTCCATGGGGTCGCAAAGAACTGGACACAACTGAGGGACTAAGCACAGCACAGTGAACAGGAAACATGCAAATATCCTGGACTATTCAAAATGATTTCTACCTCTCAGGTTATTAAGACTCCATTCTTCAGATTAATTTTCTCTTAATGAATTAAAATAAAAATTTTTCATAACTTTATCATCATAGATGGCATAATTTTTTTTAACTTGCAGTTAATATCAGCTCCATCCTTCAGCCACTCCAGCCAAAAATATTGTAATCACCGTTGACTCTTCCCTCCCACTCATGCCCCATGTCTAACCGACAGCAGATCCTATAAACTAGTCTCACCAGCTCCACAGCTGCCAGGCTGGTCCAAGCCACCGTCACCACTCACGCAGGTTGTGGCCTCGGGCTTCCACAGCCCCCACTGCTCCTGGACTCACTTGCCGGAAGGTCCTCATAAAATGCAGTAGGGCAGGGGCTTCCCTGGTGGGTTAGGGGTAAAGAATCCACCCACCAATGCAAGAGACATGGGTTTGACCCCTGAGCCAGGAAAGTCCCACATGCTGAGGAGCAATTAAGCCCGTGCTCCACAACTAGTGAGCCTGTGCTCTAGGGCTTGGGAGCTGCAATGATTGAAGCCCACCTGCCCTAGAGCCCACGCTCTGCAACAAGAGAAGCCACAGCAATGAGCAGCCCGCACACTGCCACTAGAGAGTAGCCCCCACTCACCACAGCTAGAGAAAAGCCTTTGCAGCAATGAAGACCCACTGCAGCCAAAATAAATACATAAAATTATAAACAAACAAAAATGCAGTAGGACCTTGTCAGGCTTTGGTTCAAAACTTCCAATGACTTCCCATCTCAAGAGTTAAACCCGAAGTCCCCAGCATGATGCGTAAGGATCAAGCCCACCATGACTCAGCAGCTGCTCCCTCTCTCCCTCCATCTCCTGCTTCAGCCCTGCAGGCCTCCTTGCTCTTCCTCAAACATCTCCTTTCAGTGTTCTTTTGTTTTCTCTACTTTGCTATTTCCATGAGTATCCAGACAGCTTCCTCCCAAACCAACGTGTTTTTTTCATAGACCACATTCTCCGAGATGCCTTGCCTATTTAAAATTGAGTGCTTGACATATCCAGAAAAGATGGAACCTCTAATTCAAAAAGATATCTGCACCCCAATCTTCATTGCAGCACTATTCACAATAGCCAAGACATGGAAACAACCCAAGTGTCCATTGACAAAGGAATGGATAAAGAAGAAGTGGTATATTTATACAGTGCAATATTACTCAGCCATATAAAAGCAGTGAAGTATTGCCATTTACAGAAACAAGGATGGACTTAGAGATGATCGTGCTGAATGAAGGGGCCAAAGACAAATATAATATGATATCACTTATATGTGGAATCTTTAAAAAAATGATGCAAATGAACCTATATACAGAACAGAAACAGACTCACAGACATAGGAAAAAACATGGTTACCAAAGGGGGATGGGTGGGTATCAATTAGGAGTATGGGATTAACAGATACATACCACTATATATATGATACATAAACAAGAAGGAGTTACTGTATAGCACAGGGAAGGAGATTCAGTATCTTGTAATAGCCAATAATAAAAAGGAATCAGAAAAAATATATATATATAACTGAATCACTTTGCTGTGTACCTAAAACTAACACATGCTGTAAATCAACTATACTTTTAATTAATTAATCAATGCTTGCCCCAGACTCTGTCTCTCACATATACTCACACACATTTATGTTTTATTTCTCTTCATATAAATGCTAACATACTATATAATTTCTCATTTATTTTTGTTTATTGTCTGTCAGCTAGGATGTAAAAGACTATAAAGAAGGGGTTTTTCCATGCACCTATGGAGACCTTATCTTTGACAAAGGAAGCAAAAATATGCAATGGAGAAAAGACAATTTCTTTAACAAGTGGTGCTGGGAAATCTGGTCAACCACCTGTAAAAGAATGAAACTAGAACACTTTCTAACACCATACACAAAAATAAGCTCAAACTGGATTAAAAATTTAAATGTAAGACCAGAAACTATAAAACTTCTAGAGGAAAACATAGGCAGAACACTCTGGCATAAATCACAGCAAGATCCTCTATAACCCACCTCCCAAAGTAATGGAAATAAAAGCAAAAATAAATAAATGGGACCTAATTAAACTTAAAAGCTTTTGCACAATGAAGGAAACTATAAGCAAGGTGAAAAGACAGCCTTCAGAATGGGAGAAAGTAATAGCAAACGAAGCAACTGACAAAGAATTAATCTCAAAAATACACAAGCAGCTCATGCAGCTCAATACCAGAAAAATAAATGACCCTATCTAAAAATGGGCCAAAGAACTAAACAGACATTTCTCCAAAGAAGACATACAGGTGGCTAACAAACACATGAAAAGATGCTGAATATCACTCATTATCAGAGAAATGCAAATCAAAACCACAGTGAAGTACCTTCTCAAACTGGTTAGAATGGCTGCTGTCAAAAAGTCTACAAAACATAAATGCTGGAGACGGTGTGGAGAAAAGGGAACCCTCTTACACTGTTGGGAATACACACTAGTACAGCCACTATGCCAAAGCCTTTGACTGTGTGGATCACAGTAAACTGTGGAAAATTCTGAAAGAGATGGGAATACCAGACCACCTGACCTGCCTCTTGAGAAATCTGTATGCAGGTCAGGAAGCAACAGTTAGAACTGGACATGGAACAACAGACTGGTTCCAAATAGGAAAAGGAGTACATCAAGGCTGTATATTGTCACCCTGCTTATTTAACTTCTATGCAGAGTACATCATGAGAAACACTGGACTGGAAGAAACACAAGCTGGAATCAAGATTGCTGGGAGAAATATCAATGACCTCAGATATGCAGATGACACCACCCTTATGGCAGAAAGTGAAGAGGAGCTAAAAAGCCTCTTGTTGAAAGTGA
>SJXQ01002750.1:15384-112304 GCA_006408695.1 Aepyceros melampus
GGGGGGGGGGGCGCGGGTTGTGGCTTAAATGGGCAGAGAGAATTTTATCTCAAACATGTTCTTGCTCTGTTTTAAAGTGATTTTATTTTGTCACCTTTTCACTACTGCTCTTGCCAGTTATGGGCGTCCATGTCATGACGGCCTCATTTAACAGGTTGGGAAGGATGGTCTGCTATTCTAAAATCTGGAAAAGTGTGTAAGCCTGACGTTATTTTTTTTTTTTTTTTCCTTGAATGCTTGGCAGAATGTGCCAGAGAAATCATTTGGGCTTGGAGTTATCTTTGGGAGGAATTTTTAATTTATGGATTTAATTTCTCTCATAGAGAACTATTCAGATTTTCTATTTCTTCAAGCAATATTTTTTAAGAAGAAAATTTGCTCATTTAATCTAGCTTTTAAAATTTATGTATATGAAGTTTTCATAACATTCCTTTATTTATCCTTTAGATAAATAGTAATGGCCTATGTTTCTTCTCTTTTCCGCTTTTTTAATTGAAGTGTAGCTGATTTACAAGGTCATGTTAGTTTCAGGTATACAGCATAGTGATTCAATATTTTTATAGATTATTATACTCCACTTAAATTATTGTAAGGCATTGACTATGTTTTCTGTGCTGCAGAGTAGTTTGTGCCTCTTCATCCGATGCCCTTATCTTGCAAGTCCTCTCATTCCGGCTTGCCACTGGTAACCCTAGCTTGTTTTGTGTATCTGTGAGTCCGTTTATGTTTTATCGTATTCATTCATTTGTTTAATTTTTTAATTCCAAGTGTTACTTATGGCATACAGTGCTTCTCTTTCTGTGTTTGACTTACTTCACCACACCTAGCCATGGCCGGAGGAGCCTGGTAGGCTGCAGTCCATGGGGTCCCTAAGAGTTGGACACGACTGAACGACTTTACTTTCACTTTTTATGCATTGGAGAAGGAAATGGCAACCCACTCCAGTGTACTTGCCTGGAGAGTCCCAGGGACAGGGAAGCCTGGTGGGCTGCCGTCTATGGGGTCGCACAGAGTTGGACATGCTGAAGCGACTTAGCAGCAGCAGACATGAGTCTGAGTGAACTCCAGGAGTTGGTGATGGACAGGGAGGCCTGGCGTGCTGCGTGGGGTCGCAAAGAGTCAGACACGACTGAGTGACTGAACTGAACTGAAGTGCCTTCTAAGTCTATCCGTGTTGTTGCCAATGGTAGAATCTCATTCTTTTTTTTTTATATAGTTGAGTCATATTTCAATATAGAAGTCCTGGTAGCTCAGCAGTAAGGAATCTGCCTGCAATGCAGGCAACAAGAGTTCAGTTCCTGGGTGGAGGAGATCCCTTGGAGAAGGAAATGGCTTCCCACTCCAATATTCTTGCCGAGATAATCCCACAGACAGAGGAGCCTGGCAGGCTACAGTCCATGGGGTTGCAGAGTCAAGCACTATTTCATAACTAAATCACCGCCCTCGAAGGACACCTTGGTTGCTTCCAGTTTGGGCAGCTATGAATAAAGTTGCTATAAATATTTATGTGTGGGTTTTTTGTGTGGACAAAGTTTTCACATTGGCTGGGGAAATATGTAGGAGCATGATTGCTGAATCATATGATAAGGTCACATTCAATTTTGTAAGAAACTTATGGCTTATCTTTTCATTTTTTAACAATATCTTTTGAAGGGTAAACATTTTATGTAAGTGGAGTCCAATTTATTTTTCATCCCCAGGCAAGCTGGATGGCTCATCATCCTAATTTGGAGAGCGGAGAATAATTTTTTCAAGCAATGGCATCAGCTAGAGAAGGAGATGCTCTGTCTTTATCTCTCTCTTTTGTCTATCTTTATTTTTCTACCTATCTAGCATCCATCCATCCACCCATTCATCCATCTACATGAACATGGAAGAAATTGCGTCCTGCTAGATAATGTCTAGTGGATAGTGAAGATTTGTGATTAAGGAGATGATAGAGGCAGGATTACTGGTTTGATGTCCTTGAGGGCCTGAGATAAAATATAACTAAGGGTGTAGGTGGAGAGGTGGCTTCAGCTAGGTCAGGTGCTCCATTATAACAGGACGGAGGGAAATAGACACATGAGCAGAGCCGCGGGTGAGTGGGAAGACGGTTACCTATATTTTGCCAGCAAAAGGAAGTTAAGTTCCCCTGCCCGGGGTGATTGAGGGCTGGAGGTGTTAGAGGTTTGCTGTAATGTGAAGGTGTGAATACTTACTTAAGACAGGAAGCATGAAAGGGCTGGGACGACACTGATTGCTGCCAGGGATCAAGGGCTGTCTTGAGGCTCAGTGATCATGAGTTTAGAACGAGATCTAACAATGTGTTGTGTTTTCTTCTAGCTACATCCAAAAGTTTGAGTGAAGCTATGAAATAGGGTTAGAATTAGAGGGTTTTGTCAGGAAGCTACGATAGAGGCAGACAAGGGCAAAAGAACTCAGGGTACGATTGATCATGGAACCTAAGCTGGACAAGGAGGAAGCAAGGACCTGAGGGAACAGAGGGAGGCGAAAACTAGTAGGATCCATGGATGGTGCATTCCTGGGGGTTGGGGGATTGTTGGAGCTGAGTACCAAGTGTAATGAGCTGGAAGGAAAAGAAGCAGCAGCCAGAGGGTGGAATACTTGAGCGTGTGAAGGGATGACTGCAATGATGGTGTGCATGTGATGACTGTGAGAACAAAGTTCCCATAGATTCTTATCAACCTACAACTGTTCCCTGGCACCCAATTTGAGGTCGGGCTACACCCTTCTCCTTCACAGTGATTCATTCTGTCAGCACTGGGCTCCTTGCCCATTCAGCTTAGCATTCCATCTGACACACTCCCAGTAAGAACATGTATCTTGTTTGTAATGAAATTTACTCCCATACCAGGAGTAGTTGTAGTATGGCAGGTGCTGTGCATGCCTCCATCGATAGCTCTCTGAGGATGGGACTGTCTCCTCCTCTGTATCCTTTCTGCCTTGGGACCATGCTGGGCACACATCTGGTACTCAGTGGATGCTTTCTCAGATAATACACAGGGTTGAACATCAGATGGAGACTCGGGAAGAGCTCAGTCGCTGCCCTGCAAGTCCAAGGAGATTCCCTCATCGGGAGTGTTGGTGCTGGGTCATCCTTTGCAGGGGCATGGCTGAGGCATGCCAATGCTTCCAAACACAGACACAAAATAATATTGTGTAGGTTTTCTCATCAAAGAGACCCTGAGAGGCTTTCCTTTTCAGCCACTTGTAGAGGGGACCTGAGACCTGGCTGGTGCCTTGTAAATCCCTGGGCCTGTTGGATGCCAGCAGGCAGTGATGACAGGACAGTCCCACTCTCTTTTATGTCACACACACAGACTCCCAGGCCACACTCAGTGTGGATTTCCCAAGTCCTGGCAGGGGACTGCCTTCCCAGTGGCACCCAAATGCCCTCACCCAAGGTTGTCACCTGCTGCTTCATAGAGCTGAGCACACCTTGTTCAGGTGGCAAGGAAACTGGAAGAAGAAAAATCCAGAAACAAAGGATATGAAGCCGGTGGAAGGTCATGAGAGTGAGGTGGGTCAATAGGTCCTCCCAGGAATGTTCACACTGGGCCAATGAGTTTGACTTATAATTGTACAGTTGTTATGGATCTTGGTTTGCTAATCTGTGAAATGGGTCCAATAAGTCAGAGTAATCTTGTGTAAAGACACTCTACTTTTGCTCATATCTTCAGTCATAGCTTTTCTTTTTCTTCAAGTGCCCAGAGCATCTGACAGCGTGACAGGCATGGCAGGAAAGAGGAGGCACACTTTCTTCCCACCTGACTTTGACTTTAGCATAGGATCATCATTTTCCCCATGCAGAGGAGGTGGTGGCTGCCTTCCTCAAAAAACTAACAGCAGGAAAAGCCTGTCAACATGAAACTTGTGTGAATGGAATTTGGGAAAAGCACCCAGGCTTGTGGTGTCCTCCTCTTCTGCTCCTGTCTCATCCACGGTCAGCCATGCTCCATGCATTGCTTGCAAGGGACCATGGTGACCTCAAGGTTTCTGGTTTGGGCAGTGCACAGAATCAGGACAATTTACTGAGACTTAGAGGAACAGAACAGGAAGTGGGGACTTTCTTTGGAGGTGGAGGAAGAGTGGGAAGAAATGCATCTTTTTTTGAATATGCTAAATATGAAGCACTTCTTGGACATTTGGACAGAGGTGACCAGATGACTGGTAAGGAAATGGGTCTGGAGCTTATGGGAAGTGGGGCTGGACAAAAGAAGTTGAGAGTTTTCAGTGCATAGGAGATTTGGAGGTCACTGAGGAGAAGGCAATGGCACCCCACTCCAGTACTCTTGCCTGGAAAATCCCATGGAAGGAGGAGCCTGGAAGGCTGCAGTCTATGGGGTCTCTGAGGGTTGGACATGACTGACCGACTTCACTTTCACTTTTCATTTCCATGCATTGGAGAAGGAAATGGCAACCCACTCTAGTGTTCTTGCTTAGAGAATCCCAGGGACGGGGGAGCCTGGTAAGTTGCCGTCTATGGGGTCGCACAGAGTCGAACACCACTGAAGTGACTTAGCAGCAGCAGCAGCAGAGGGGGCCAAGCTCACCCAAGAATGAAGAATAAGAAAAGATGGGTGGCTGAGTAAAAGCTCTATAGAATGTAAATATTTAATGGGCTCAGTGTGTGCAAAGGAGGTAGGGTGGAAGGAGAATCAGAAAAGCCACGCTGAGCCCAGACAGGAGGGTATTGAGGAGAGGCTAACAAAACAGGTAAATGTCACAAAGCTAGGCAGACACAAGGAAGAGGCTCCCCTGCTAAATAAGGGGCTTCTTTTGGGGTGGTAGCTTGATTAAACAATTTAGGTCATGAGCCCAGAAGCAAGACTTGTGTTTGGTGGAATGGACAGCAATTTGGGATATCTTCTGTGGGCAGGACTGGCTTCCAGGAGGTGCCACCTGGGCTCTTAAAAGGTCTGGAATGTGGTTTAATGCTCGGCTGTCACCATAGTGAAATGTGATTTCTGAACAAGGGCCCCACATACTCATTTGCACTGAGACCTACAAATTATGTAGCAGGTCCTTGAAGTTTGGTTGTGGCAGGAAGGAGGGAGCTGGGACTGTGGCTGGAGAAGAAACTGGAGTTTGAATGTTCAGGTGAAGGTCTAGAAGAAAGGTTGGAGGTATGGAAGAGAGAGGAGTTAGTCAATAAATGAAGTCTTGCTGAGGCAGTAGGGAGTGTGATATGACCTCATCACATCTTAGACAAAAGGTGGATCACCTTTTTAATAAACTGCAATGGGATCTAAACAATCCTTAAAGGATTACTTACCGTTAAAGAAAATATAACTGATAGTGTCTGGGCTCAACCCCAGGGCAAGTTTCTCAGTCTTGAAGTGAAGGGAGCTATCTGCCCCCTGGCTACCTGATCCTTCTCAAAGTGGGTGAGGAAGACTTCCGTGTCGTACAATTTCTGGGCGTTATCAACAAACTTCTTTTTTTTTTTTACATTTGAATAGAAAATTTATTATTTTCATTTTCCAAGTGTTTTCTTTTTCTATCTGGGGAGGGGGGGGAAGAAATCTTAAGGACAGTTGTCACTTGCTGCCAAATTGAGGGTAGTCTTTCTCTGGTTGTTTAGCCTCTTAAGTTGCGTCTGACTTTTGTAACCCCATGGACTGTAGCCTGCCAGGCTCCTCTGTCCATGGGATTCTCCAGGCAAGAATTCTGGAGTGGGTTGCCATTTCCTTCTCCAGTCAACAAACTTCTGTATGAGTATGCTGCTTCCCTCCCTGTACAGGCTTCCCTGGTGGCTCAGAGGGTAAAGAAATCTGCCCACAATGTGGGAGACCTAGGTTCAATCCCTGGATTAGAGAGATTTCCCTGGAGAAGGGAATGGCTACCCACTCTAGTATTCTTGTTTGGAGAATCCCATGGACAGAGGAGTCTGGTGGGCTACAATCAGACATGATTGAGAGACTCACACTTCATACTTTCTCTGGCTCCAAACAGCATGCTGTCTGGCTGGCATGCCCGGGGGTGGCAGGAGGGTGCAGAGGAATTGACTGTAGTGCCCATGGAACCCTGTCTGGGATTTGGGCCAGGCTGAATCCCAGACCCTCCAGGTCCTGGGTGTGAGCTGATGGCCTGGCCTGGAGACCTGGCAGGGTGAGGGGAATGGAGACATCATCAGGGAGAAGATGGTATTCCTGCCTGGAGTGTGGATATCATCTACCAGTACAGGCTGACGGCAAAGTGGAGGTCCTTCAGGGAGGCTGCAGAGGCCAACAGGGTCACTGGGGTTGGTCAATTTTCCTGGTCAGGATTCCTTTGGCTCATCCATCTTGGACGAACTGATACAGAGTACCCTCAACCCAGCCCAGCCAGCCACACAGGACGCTCAGAACACTTCCTGAAGCTCTCCTCCTCCATTGACTTCCCAGGTAGCTTTAGTGGGGAATTCAAAGGGAACAGTGGGTAAAGCTCCAGCTTTGGAGTCAGGCAGACTCTGACTCTAGAACTGTGTGAAGCTTGATGTAGGAACATGGGAAAAATGCAACAGATATTCAATAAACACATAGGTGTAGAAGAAAAGTCCTAAATACACCCTCTAGGTGTGCTTAGATTTTAGTTATAATAATAATAAATTCTATTTAAAATATAATATTAACAATGTAAAGTAAAAATTCAGCCTATCCCTTCTCCAACAGCTCTTCCCAACCCAGGAATTGATCCAGGGTCTCCTGCATTGCAGGCAAATTCTTTACCAGCTGAGCTATAGCCTGTATGAATTAAACCAAAATGCCCCCATGGATGTGAAAAAATACCATTGTCATATATAAAATTAATTTATCACAGATTCTTCTAGACATTTTATATGATCTCATGCATATACTTGCCTTTTTTCCTGCCAGTGCCATACTGTTTTAATTGTAGTAGTGTTAAAAATACATTTTAAAATACTTTAAAATGTACATTTTTTGCAAGGCAAGTCATTTGCAAGGCAATTTGTTTTTCTTTTTCAAAAATCTCAACTTTTTTGTGGATTTATTCCATGTCAGATGAATTTTTGAATCATTTACCAAATTGAAAAAATCCAGATGGGATTTCAATAAGAACTATTAATTTGAGCAACCTCTGGAAGATGGTGAAGGACAGGGAAGCCTGGCGTGCTGCAGTCCATGGGGTTGCAGAGTCCGACACGACTGGTGATTCAGTTCAGTCAGTTCAGTCGCTCAGTCGTGTCAGACTCTTTGCGACCCCATGAATTGCAGCACGCCAGTCCTCCCTGTCCATCACCAACTCCCGGAGTTCACTCAGACTCGTGTCCATCAAGTCAGTGATGCCATCCAGCCATCTCATCCTCTGCCATCCCCTTCTCCTCCTGCCCCTAATCCCTCCCAGCATCAAAGTCTTTTCCAATGAGTCAACTCTTCGCATGAGGTGGCCAGAGTACTGGAGTTTCAGCTTTAGCATCATGCCTTCCAAAGAAATCCCAGGGTTGATCTCCTTCAGAATGGACTGGTTGGATCTCCTTGCAGTCCAAGGGACTCTCAAGAGTCTTCTCCAACACCACAGTTCAAAAGCATCAATTCTTCAGTGCTTAGCCTTCTTCACAGTCCAACTCTCACATCCATACATGACCACAGGAAAAACCATAGCCTTGATTAGACGGACCTTAGTCGGCAAAGTAATGTCTCTGCTTTTCAATATGCTATCTAGGGTGGTCATAACTTTTCTTCCAAGGAGTAAACGTCTTTTAATTTCATGGCTGCAATCACCATCTGCAGTGATTTTGGAGCCCAAAAAATTAAAGTCTGACACCGTTTCCTCTGTTTCCCCATCTATTTCCCATGGAGTGATGGGACCACAGTGATTAAACAGCAACAATTAATTTGAGGGCAAATGTATCTTTCTAAACATGTATCTTTTAAGCCAGGATGTGGCATAACTCTCTAATAATTTAGGCCTTTCAAGAGTAACTTTGCATACCTCCCCAGGTTGTACCCTGTTCCAGCTCTCAGCCCCCTGTGCCCGCATCATTTGGGTATGTAGTGTGTGCTGCACTAGGAACAAGAGGAGAGGAACTGCTGACTTGACCTAAGTAGGTTGGCCTCACTATGCTGAGGAGAAAGGACAGATATCATATTCTGTGAGGAAAGTATTTTCCCATTCTCTCGCTCATTCATCCTCCCATCCATTCATCTTCCCAACCATTCATCCACTTCCGAGCACTGGTGTGTAAGTGCTTAGTCCCTCAGTCCTATCTGACTCTTTGTGACCCCGTGAACTGTAGCCCACCAGGCTCCTCTGTCAATGAGATCCTCCAGGCAAGAATACTGGCATGAGTCGCCATTCCTTGCTCCAGGGGATCTTCCCAACCCAGGTCTCCTGAATTGCTGGCATATTTTTTACTGTCTGTGCCATAGGGAAACCTCTGAGGCACTTACTATATGCTTAACCCTGGAAGGGCATTGAGGGCAGGTTTAGAGTAATTGTATCACTGCCTTCATGAAGCATACTTCATCTGAGGCCATGGATGCCTATTTTCCACATACTTACCTCAGGAATGGGTAATGGAGTGTAGAAACCCTGAACTGACTGAAATAATCCTGAGCTGGCAAAGCTTATGATGAATGAACAGGATTCAGTTAGAGTTAACAAGAGTAAGCTTCCTCCATCAGACAGAGTGGGCTTCCCTGATAGCTCTGGTAAAGAATGGTAAAGAATCTGCCTGTAATGCCGGAGACCTGGGTTTGGTGCCTGGGTTGGGAAGATCCCCTGCAGAAAAGAATAGCAACCCACTCCAATATTCTTGCCTGGAGAACTCCATGGACAGAGGAGCCTGGCGGGCTACACATGCATGGGGTCTCAAAGAGTCTGATAGAGCTGAGTGACTAACACATACCAGGCAGAGGAGAAGACTGAACATCAGTGGGGCTCCTGTAAGGATGTGGACTTGAGCTGAGTTCTGCAGGATGAGCAAAATTTGGCCTAAGCAACCTCTGAGCAGTGTCCCAAGTAGACTCACAGTCCATTGTGGTCACCCAGTACTCCTCTGGTTTGTTATCCTTTTTTAATCCCCTTTGGCAGTTCCTCAGATGTATTTCTCTATGCAAAAGCCCAAGGACCAACAGATTAATACAGAAGTAGTAATAATGACCATTATGTCTACTACTGTGGGCAGGAATCCCTCAGAAGAAATGGAGTAGCCATCATGGTCAACAAAAGAGTCCAAAATAGAGTACTTGGTGCAAATCTCAAAAACAACAGAATGATCTCTGTTTGTTTCCAAGGCAAACCATTCAATATCACAGTAATCCAAGTCTATGCCCCAACCAGTAATGCTGAAGAAGCTGAAGTTGAACGGTTTTATGAAGACCTACAAGACCTTTTAGAACTAATACCCAAAAAAGATGTCCTTTTCATTATAGGGGACTGGAATGCAAAAGTAGGAAGTCAAGAAACACCTGGAGTAACAGGCAAATTTGGCCTTGGAATGCGGAATGAAGCAGGCCAAAGACTAATAGAGTTTTGCCAAGAAAATGCACTGGTCATAGCAAACACCCTCTTCCAACAACACAAGAGAAGACTCTACACATGGACATCACCAGATGGTCAACACCGAAATCAGATTGATTATATTCTTTGCAGCCAAAGATGGAGAAGCTCTATACAGTCAACAAAGACAAGACCGGGAGCTGACTGTGGCTCAGATCATGAACTCCTGATTGCCAAATTCAGACTTAAATTGAAGAAAGTGGGCAACACCACTAGACCATTCAGGTATGACCTAAATCAAATCCCTTATGATTATACAGTGGAAGTGAGAAATAGATTTAAGGGTCTAGATCTGATAGATAGAGTGCCTGATGAACTATGGAATGAGGTTCGTGACATTGTACAGGAGACAGGGATCAAGACCATCCCCATGGAAAAGAAATGCAAAAAGGCAAAATGGCTGTCTGGGGAGGCCTTACAAATAGCTGTGAAAAGAAGAGAAGCAAAAAGCAAAGGAGAAAAGGAAAGATATAAGCATCTGAATGCAGAGTTCCAAAGAATAGCAAGAAGAGATAAGAAAGCCTTCTTCAGTGATCAGTGCAAAGAAATAGAGGAAGACAACAGAATGGGAAAGACTAGAGATCTTTTCAAGAAAATTAGAGATCCCAAGGAAACATTTCATGCAAAGATGGGCTCAATAAAGGACAGAAATGGTATGGACCTAACAGAAGCAAAAGATATTAAGAACAGGTGGCAAGAATACACAGGAGAACGTACAAAAAAGATCTTCAAGACCAAGATAATCAGGATGGTGTGATCACTCACCTAGAGCCAGACATCCTGGAATGTGAAGTCAAGTGGGCCTTAGAAAGCATCACTACGAACAAAGCTAGTGGAGGTGATGGAATTCCAGTTGAGCTGTTTCAAATCCTGAAAGATGATGCTGTGAAAGTGCAAGACATCCTGGAATGTGAAGTCAAGTGGGCCTTAGAAAGCATCACTACGAACAAAGCTAGTGGAGATGATGGAATTCCAGCTGAGCTATTTCAAATCCTGAAAGATGATGCTGTGAAAGTGCTGCATTCAATATGCCAGCAAATTTGGAAAACTCAGCAGTGGCCATAGGAGTAGAAAATGTCAGTTTTCATTCCAATCCCAAAGAAAGGCAATGCCAAAGAATGCTCAAACTACTGCACAATTGTGCTCATCTCACACACTAGGAAAGTAATGCTCAAAATACTCCAAGCTAGGCTTCAGCAATACATGAACGGTGAACTTCCTGATGTTCAAGCTTGTTTTAGAAAAGGCAGAGGAACCAGAGATCAAATTGCCAACATCTGCTGTATCATGGAAAAAGCAAGAGAGTTCCAGAAACACATCTATTTCTGCTTTATTGACTATGCCAAAGCCTTTGACTGTGTGGATCACAATAAAATGTGGAAAATTCTGAGAGAGATGAGAATACCAGACCACCTGACCTGCCTCTTGTGCAATCTGTATGCAGGTCAGGAAGCAACAGTTAGAACTGGACATGGAACAACAGACTGGTTCCAAATAGGAAAAGGAGCACATAAAGGCTGTATATTGTCACCCTGCTTATTTAACTTATATGCAGAGTATATCATGAGAAACGCTGGACTGGAAGAAACACAAGCTGGAATCAAGATTGCTGGGAGAAATATCAATAACCTCAGATATGCAGATGACATCTTATGGCAGGAAGTGAAGAGGAGCTAAAAAGCCTCTTGATGAAGGTGAAAGAGGAGAATCATGGCATCTGGTCACATCACTTCATGGGAAATAGATGGGGAAACAGTGGAAACAGTGTCAGATTTTATTTTTTTGCGCTTCAAAATCACTGCAGATGTTGATTGCAGCCATGAAATTAAAAGACGCTTACTCCTTGGAAGAAAAGTTATGACCAACCTAGAGAGCATATTGAGAAGCAAAGACATTACTTTGCCAACAAAAGTCCATCAGTCAAGGCTATGGTTTTTCCAGTGGTCATATAAGGATGTGAGAGTTGGACTGTGAAGAAAGTTGAGCGCCTAAGAATGGAAGCTTTTGAACTGTGGTGTTGGAGAAGACTCTTGAGAGTCCCTTGGGCTGCAAGGAGATCCAACCAGTCCATTCTGAAGGAGATCGGCCCTGGGATTTCTTTGGAAGGAATGATGCTAAAGCTGAAACTCCAGTACCTTGGCCACCTCATGCGAAGAGTTGACTCATTGGAAAAGACTCTGATGCTGGGAGGGATTGGGGGCAGGAGGAGAAGGGGACGACAGAGATGGCTGGATGGCATCACTTACTCGATGGACGTGAGTCTGAGTGAACTCCGGGAGTTAATGATGGACAGGGAGGCCTGGCGTGCTGCGATTCATGGGGTCGCAAAGAGTCTGACACGACTGAGCGACTGAACTGAACTGAACTAATAATCATGGTAGTAATATATGCAAGGATAACAGCTAATCTTATGTATTTGTTGACTATCTTCCAGGTAATAGAATATGTGCTATCTCCTAAAATGACCCTATGAGAAGGCATTAGACCTATGTTACAGATGAGCCCAGAAAAGATTGAGTAACTTGATCAAAAGCAAACAGTTTGCAGAGATTGAGGCAGGTTTGGCATGGAAAGCTTTGTGGCATCCAGATCTGTATTCTACTGTACCAGGTGACTTCTTGGGAATGGGCACATTCTGAGGTTGCTGCAGAGGTAAGAGGGGAAGTGAAAGAGGAATTTGGAGAATCAGTGTTGAAAATGAAATGATTCACTTAGCACTGGTTTTAAAACTGATTTCTATAAAGATACATAGACACACACACAGCAAGTTTCCTTTTGCTTCAATAATTTATTCTAGAGTTTCTTTGGATGCACTTTATTGGGATGAAATGGCCAGAAGTTTTTATCTGATACATTAATTTCAAGTTGTTGGTAAAGGCTGCCTGGGAAGACTGAGTTGAAATGGCATTTGAGAGAATTCCTTGGTGGTGGTCCAGTGGTAAAACTCAGCACTTTCACTGCTGTGGACCTGGGTTTGATCCTGGTCAGGGAACTGAGATCCTGCAAGCCTTGATGGCATGACCAAAAAAAAAAAAAAAAAATCTGAGACTCCATCTTTCTGTGTGAGAGAGCCTTAAATAATTATCCATGACTGTCTTGGGCATGAACAGAAGAAGCCAGGTTGTTTAAAATAATGGAGTTACCAAAATTTAGGACCCTAGTGAAAATGTTGAGTATCTGTTCTGGGAGAAGGGGATATGGAGCAATAGGACAACTCAAGATGTAAGACCCCAAATAGTAAAATATCCCAAATAATTACTCCATGAAAGTCTTGAAGGATGCAAAATGAGGTCAGTTTAGCTGAGGGAGGACAGGCCCAGAAAACATAGGAACTGTGAGGCATTTTAGAGATCATCTAGGATAGAACAGTAAATGGTTTCCATCCAAGCTGCCATCTTGGATCCGCCATGTGGATTCTGAGGCCATGCCTGAATGGAAATGAGAATAGGGTCATGGTTGATTGGTGATGTCTGCTGTGGATGTGAGATTGGAAGGAATTGTGTATGGCCACATGTTTGCCATTTTCAGTCTAGTCCAAGTTCTCATTGTATAGATGAGGAAGCAGAGGTTAGGAGAGGTAACAGGGACTCACCAAGGGTTGCACATACTGGAACAAGGGGGAATTAGAATCCTCTGTCTTGCCTCAAGGGCATGTAGTCTTTGTACTTCACTGTATGCTTTCTTAGGATTACTAAGAAATCATTGCCAATTTTCACAGTGTCTAAAGGGAATAAACACCTGATACCAGCTGAGTATTGATTTTGACATCACAGGTCCTGCTGACCTTCACCTGCAACTATTTGTTTGTTGAACAAACAAGCCTTTGAGCCTGTTTATTAGTACTCATGAGGCTTATCTTATCTTGTCTCTGGATTTTTGCTCCCACTTCTTGAGCACTTACTATGTGCTTAGAGCTTTACATGTCACTCCATACTTAATTCTCCCAACAATGAGTGGATTTGGAATGAGAAGTTTGAGTTCAAATGACTCACCCAAGACGATGCAGCTCGTGAGTAGTTAGTGCCAGCCACAGAACCCAGACTCCAACCACTCTTTTGCCATACTTGGCCGCTTGGGTTCCTGTGCATTTTTTAAACAATCTTGTCTTCTGTCTTTATTTGTAGAATATCATTGGGTGTCAAAAGTCAAGAGTGGCAAAAGCTCTTTGCTTGTATTCCATTGCTGGACATGAGCTGGCTTTTAAATCCTGATGGGCAATGACTTTTTATCCTTAGGCAAGCATTAGCCTGTGGTCAGTTCCCAGCTTCTCAAACTTTTCAGTAAAGAGTCTCTCTTCTAAAACACTGTCCAACACCCTCCTTACATTTGTGTCCACTCTGAAAGTTCAAGGAGGTAATCGGGACACCACCAGTCCTCCCAGGGTGCCTCTCTCTGTGCAGAAAAGCATCTGCATTAGGGCTGCTGTAACTGAGTGCCATCTGCTAGGTGCCTTAAAAAACTGAAATTTATTGTCCCACAGTTCTGGAAGCTGGAGTCTCCAGCTTGATTTCAAATCGAGCAGTTGACAGGGCTGATTCTTTCTGCGGGCTGTGAGGGAGGGTCTGTTCCAGGCCTTTCCCCCTTGCGTGTGGATTATAACTGACCATGCTCACTCAGTGTTCTCTTGTTTCCATATCGTCTTCCCTCTCGGTTCTTATCTCTGTGCCCACGTTTCCCCTCTCTTATATCCAATCTCATATTGGATTAGGGCCCAGCCTAGACCTCATTTTAAGTTTATGACCTCTATAAAGACTCTGGGTTTCCCCTATGGCTCAGTGGGTAAAGAACTCACGTGTAATGCAGGAGACACAGGAGACTTGGTTTTAATCCTTGAGTCTGGAAGATCCTCTGGAGGAGGAAAATGGCAACCTGCTCCAGTACTCTTGCTTGAAAATCTCACAGACAGAGGAGCCTGGCAGGCTACAGTCCATGGGGTCAAAAAGAGTCAGACACAACTGAGCGACTAAGCATGTACCCATGGTGCCATTAAGGCTATCTCCTAATGAAGTGCTGAGAATCAATGTATAAATTTTGGAAGAGACGCAACCCATAATAGCATCTCTTTTTCCTGTACATAACTCATCAGGAATCGGAGAAGGCAATGGCACCCCACTCCAGTACTCTTGCCTGGAAAATCCCATGGATGGAGGAGCCTGGTGGGCTGCAGTCCATGGGGTCGCTGAGAGTTGGACACGACTCAGTGACTTCACTTTCACTTTTCACTTTCATGCATTGGAGAAGGAAATGGCAACCCACTCCAGTGTTCTTGCCTGGAGAATCCCAGGGACGGAGGAGCCTGGTAGGCTGCCGTCTATGGGGTCGCACAGAGTCGGACACGACTGAAGCGACTTAGCAGCAGCAGCAGCATGAGAAATGGTATTCTAACCCCTGCCCCCATTTTACTATGACAGTTTTATTTATTTTTAATTGAAGGATAATTGCTTTCCAGTGTTGTGTTGGTTTCCTCCATACATCAAGGGGAATCAGCCAGAGGTATACACATGTCCCCTCCCTCTTAAACCTCCCTCCCTGTGACAGTTTTAAAACATAGAGCAAAGTGGAAAAAGTTTTACAGTAGACACTTTACCATCTAGATTCCCCCATTAACATTTTAGTATGCTCATTTTATCACATGCTTTCTTGAATAATAGCATCTTTGGACAAATTAAAGAGAACATCTTTTAACCAGGTGGATGACACCACATGTCAGGGTTCGCCACTTGGGGAGTGTGGCTGGGATGGATTTCAGGCCCCACACTATCTCTGCCAGTACCCTTGTGCAGTGTGCAACCTGTACCACTGTCCTTATTGACCCCAAAGAAATCCCCTGAAAGAAACGGCAGGGAAGTAGAGTCTCTACAAGGCCCTTGGCCTTTTTTAACATGTAAGTTTGTAATTCAGAATTATTCTCCAGACTAACACGGAACTCGCCCATAGCAAAATGTGTAGCCCAGGACTGGCACGTGGTTGGCACTTAGTCCAAGATGACTGAATGAAAGACTGATTATTGACTGAATCTACTTCCTCGTAAGCTTAGTTTATTGAGCAATGACTAGGAATCAAAAAAGTATCCAGACTCCAAAGACAGGGAGTACCTACTAGGAAGAAACCCTTTCTTCTAAGAAGGAGCTTGGGTGGCTCAATTATTGAAATGGTTCAAGGTTGCAATTGCCCTGAAGGCTGTTGGCTGACCATTCATGTCGCTGCTGCTGGGTTTCTGCTCCTATTCAGTTCTCTACCTGGTATTGCCCTGTTGCATGGGAGAAACGTTCCCCAGTATATAGCCTCAGGAGATGAAAGCTACACATTTGTGAGGGACTCAGCAAGATCATAATCGAAGTCCAAGGGAGTATCATTGAAGATTTAGCCAACAACTTGAGCAAAACAACGTTTATCAGGGCAGTGACTTCGGGGATTTTTGGTGCTCCCCTGGCTGGAGAGTGAGTTAATATTAACAGGCCAAAGGTGATGCGAGCTTGCATAATCAGGGCCTGGCCACCTCCTCCCCAGCTGATGATCCTGTTTATCATCTTTGATAGTTGCACCTCAGCTGCCCTCCCGTTAATGTCCAGGGAGGAGGCTGGTGGGCTGGGTCTCTGGACAGCGGTGTGTGGTGCTGTCCGTAAAGACCAAGTCTTTATGCGATTCTGTCAAAATAGGAATCACATCGAGCCTCTGCTGGATACCCTTTTGGGGCTTCTGGTCTGATGTACAACTTCCCCCTGCCCCCTGCCCCCGGGAAACCAGGTGCTGCAGTCGCACCTCTGGACCCTTCTTTTTCTCTCTCCCTCTCCTTGCCTCTACTGTGACAGGCACCTGCCTCCTTCTTGCTTCCCTTGAACAAGCCATTCCTGCCCCAGGGCCTTTGCACCTCCTGTTCTCTCTGCCTGACTACTCTTCTCTTAGATGCCCACGCAGCTGCTTCTCACACCTGCCTTGGGTTTCAGATTCCATATTCTCAGTGAGGACTTCCCTGACTGCTCTGTTCGAGTGTGTTTCACACCCTAGACCCACCCCCATCCCCTGTCCTGCATTATTTTTTTGTTGATGGACTCATTGCCTTCTTCTATTCTATACATGGTGTTGGTTTATCCAGATTACTTCCTACACCCTCACTGAGCTCCTGTGGATGGGGATTTTGTCTGTCTTGTTCATAGCCGCACAGCCAGTGCTGGCATCTAGGAGATGCTAAGTAAGTAACTGTGAGAGAAATGAATGTGTGTTTACATTCATTCAGAAATTACATTAAAAATCATGCTATGTACACTGTTCTGTATTTTGCTTATATATATATATATATATATAGTCAAATATGTATACATTTATATATATGAGCTTTTCCCCTATCAGCCTGTGCAGAACTGGCCTTATACTTTTAAAAATCTGCATGATACTCTATTTTAGGGATATCTAATTTTACATAATTAATTCCTTATTATGAGCATTGAAGAGTTTTTGCCCTTCTAACAATGCTGTAGTTGAAAAGAAGACATTTTTTAAAAACATTTGCTGATTGTTTATATTTCTACGGGATCAATTCCTAGTAGTGGACTTCTGAGTCAAAAATTTTTTTTTTTTTTTTAACTTTAGTAGATGTTACATAATTTTCTTCCAAGAGTTGCACAAATTTATATTCCCCCAACCTACTGTTTGAATATCTATTTCCTCACATGTAAATCAGCAGTGAGAATTTCTGCAAATAAACTCATGTATTTATGACAATCTGATCGGTCAGAAGTGACACTCTGACTTGTATTTTTAAAATAATGAATGGGTTGAGAATTATTTCATATTTTCACTGGCCATTTGTATTTATTTTTTTTGCAGTGTGCCTGCTTAAATCCTTTGCCCATTATTCTACTGTATTACTTACTGTCTCCTTATAGATTTAAAGGAGCTCTTTAACATTAAAATGAGTCTCTTTGTCATATCTGGTATATAATTTCTCAGTTTGTTCTTTTACTTTGCTTATGGCATTTTCGGACATATCTTTAGATTGTATGTGTTAGTCACTCAGTCGTGTCCAGCTCTTTGTGACCCCGTGAACTGTGCCCACCAGGCTCCTCTGCCTAGAATCCTCCAGGCAAGAATACTAGAGTGGGTGGCCGTTCCCTTCTCCAGGGGATCTTCCTGACCCAGAGATCGAATCTAGGCCTCCCACATTGCAGACAGATTCTTTATCATCTGAGCCATCATGGAAGGCCCATTTTTAAACTAATTGATGTGAAATTACCATTAAAATCATAGGATTATGAGTTGTAATTCAAAATGTCAGAAATTTCACTGGCTTCTTTAGAAAACATTGATTATACAATTGTTATTATTATTACATTTAAAAATAATCTGCTATTTTGTTTTTAATTGTGGAAAATATATATAAAATTTACTGTTTTACCAGTTTTTTTCATGCAATTCAAAAGAAAAGTTTATTACTTTTTATTAGTGGTGTTTATGCCCATAGTAAAAGAAACTGCTTGCAGTGTGGGAGACCTGGGTTCGATCCCTGGGTTGAGAAGATCCCCTGGAGAAGGCAATGGCTACCCACTCCAGTATTCTTGCCTGGAGAATTTCATAGACTGAGAAGCCTGGCAAGCTACAGTCCATGGCGTGCTAAGAGTTGGACATGACTGAGCTACTAACACTTATGCCCACTTACTATAGAATAACATTTATTTTATTTATTTTGCCATGAAAAAATTTTTAAAAATTTTATACTGGAATATAGTTGATTTACAGTGTTCTGTTAGTTTCAAGTGTAAAGTGATTCAGTTATACATACACATATATCTATTCTTTTGGGAGATTCTATTTCCATATGGGTTATTACAGAGTATTGAGCAGAGTTTCCTGTGCTATATAGGACACTGTGCTATAATCCTTGTTGATTATCTATTTTATATATAAAAGTGTGTATATGTTAATCCCAACTTTTCATGTGTTCAGTTTAATAGAATTGAGAATGTTCACATGGTTATGCAACCAATCTCCAGAACTCTTTACATTTTTCAAAACAACAGCTTTATACTCATTAAACATCAACTCCCATTCCTTCTCCCACAGCTCTGGCACCACGTTCTGCCTTCCTTCTCTATAAATTCAGTTACTCTGGGTACCTCAAGTAAGTGGAATCATATAGTATTTTCTCTTTTGTGACTGGTTTGTTTCACTTAGCATAATGTCTTAGCTTACTCATGTTGTATCATGGATCTTCCTCCTTTTAAAGCCTGAATAATATTCCACTGTATTTGTAGACCACATTTTGTTTATTTATTCAGCTGTTGATGAACATTTGGATTGCTTCCATCTTTTGTCTACTGTGAATAATGCTGCTATGAACATGAATATACAAATATCTCCTTTAGACTGCTCTCAGTTCTTTTGCATATATATTCAGAAGTGAAATTTCTGGATCATGACATGCTTTGTCATTCAGTTGTGACTGGCTTTGCAACCCCATGGGCTATAGCCTACCAGGCTCCTCTGTTGATGGGATTCTCCTCGAAAGAGTCCTGGAGTGGGTAGCCCTTCCCTTCTCTGGAGGATCTTTCCAACCCAGGGATCAAACCCAGGTCTCTTGATTTTCAGGCAAATTCTTTTACTATCTGAGCCACCAAGGAAGCTCTTGGATTATATTGTTATTCAATTTTAGTTCGTTTGAGGAATTGCCATAGTGTTTCCTTAGTGGCTGCCCAAATTTGCATTCTTTCCGACAATGCACATAAGTTCCAATTTCTCCACATCCTGGCCAACACTTTTTCTTTTCTTCTTCTTTCTTAAAAACTAGTCATCCTAATGGTGTGAAGTGATGGCTTACTGTAGTTTTGATTTGTAATTCTCTAATGATTAATGACGTTGAACATCTTTTTCATGTACTTCTTGGCTGTTTATATATTCCTGGAAAAATGTCTACTTAGGTTCTTGATACATTTTTAATTGGGTTGTATTTTTGTTGGGTTGTTTTTTGCTATTACTGAGTTGTAAGAGTTTTTATGTTTCTAAATATTTACTCCTGGTTAGATACGTGATTTTCATGTATTTTCTTCCATTTTATAGGTTGCCTTCTCATTTTTTAATTATGTCCTTTGATGCATAGAGTTTTTAATTTTGATATAGTACAATTAATCTATTTTAACTTTTGTTGTCTGTGTTTTTTGTGTCATATCTAAGAAATCATTGCTAAGTCAATGCTTGAAACATTCTTCTATGCTTTCTTCCAAGTTTCATTTAGGTTTTTGATCCAATTTATATTTATTTTTTGTATATGATATAATGTAAGAGTCCAACTTATTGTTTTACATGTGGATATCCGGTTTTCCCAACACCATTTGTTGAAGACTGTCCTTCTTCCATTGAATAACCTTAGAATCTTTGTCTTATATCATTTTACCATATATGTGAGGGTTTTTTTTCTGGCCTCTCTATTCTATTTCACTGGTCTGTATGTTTGCTTTTAAGCCAGCATCACACTACTTTGATTTCTGTAGCTGTGAGATTAGGAAATACGAAATCCACAACTTGCGCTTCTCTTTCATGATTGCTTTGGATATTTGGGTTCCTTGAGACTGTGAACTTTGGGATGGATTTTTCTATTTCTACTAAGATGTCTGTGAGATTTCATTAGGGATTGAATAAATCTCTAGATTGGTATGGATGGTATTGACATTGTAACAATATTACATTTTCCAATCCATGAACCTGAAATGTCTTTTAATTGATTTGTTCTTCTTTAATTTTTTCAGCAATGCTTTTTAGCTTTCAATGTATAAGTCTTTTGCCTCCTTGATGAAAATTTATTCCTAGGTATTTTATTCTTTTTGATGCTATTATACATGGAATTGTTCTGGAAACTTCCTTTGGAAATTTAGTGTATGAAATGCAACTGGCTTTTGCCTGTTGATTTTGACTCCTGGAACTTTGCTGAATGCATTTATTAGTTTTAACAGCTTTGTGTGTGAGTGTGTGTGTGATCTTTAAAATTTCCAACATAGAAGATTGTGTTGTCTTTGAACAGGGATAGTTTTACTTCTTCTTTTCTAATTTGGGAGTGTTTTCTTTCTTTTTCTTGCTCATACCAGGTACTCTCTCCTGAGAGGTGCTCTGTCCCATTTTCACTGATGTCACTGAGGCCTTATGAACAACCTGGAGGAGAGAGAGGACAGAGGCTTGTCTGAGGCAGAGACAGGCTGCACCACCCCTCACCCAGACCTGGGAGCAAGGCTCAGGTGGTGACAGCTGTCCTGGGACTCAAGGAGGCGCTCTCTCCAGAGCATTTTAAATAGAGAACCGCAAGACTCACCACTGCACCACCAGGGTGTAGTGGAATGAACACAACTTTCCATCTCAAGGATCTGGGTTCGAATTCAGTTTTCCCTGCTAACTAACGCTGTCACTTCGAGGAGGAGACTATTCTTGAAACCTCAATTTTCTAAACAGAAAACTCAGCACTATGGGATAGTATGACCCAGGGCCACTATGGTACTTTCTGTGAGGACAGTCACTCAGTGTAGTGCTTGATAAACGTGTGTACCTGTCTGGGAGGTATACACACACGTGTCTGTGTGTGTGTGTGTGTGAATAAGGACATCAAAATCAACATCTTCACCTGGTGATTGTAAGACTCCATCAACAGGTCACACCTACTTACTCAACACCATCCCACACTCCTCTTCTGAACCCTTCTCTCTCCAGAGGACTGGTCCCTCCTCCATCTTTGAACAGCACACTCATGCGTCTCTGATGATGTGTCCTGCCTTTCCCCATCCCTGCCTAGCCCTCCCTGCAGGGGACACACAAGGCAGGCTGCCAAGGTACCCACGAGGGCACCCTGCCTCTTCCTCACCAGCCTCCTCAGCGTCCCAGGGAAGCAGCCCACCACCTTGGGAGAGAGAAGGTTTTCTTGCACTTTATCTCCTTGGCCCCCGTCTTATTTGTAGAATCAGGTTCTAAGCCCCTGAGGACCAGCACTTTGATGGGGACTTTCACACGCCCAGTCCCCACCCAGGCATTCTGTTCACAGTTGCTAAACTGCAGTTGTTTCCTTATGTGCTAAGTCACTTCAGTCATGTCTGACTCTTACTGACCCTACAGACTGTAGCCCTCCAGGATCCTCAGTCCATGGGATCTCTAGGTAAGGATACTCAGTGGGTTTCCATGCCCTTTTCCAGGGGATCTTCCCAACCCAGGGACTGAGCTCACGTCTCTTACATCTACTGCATTGGCACGCGGGTTATTTACCGCTAGCACCCCCTGGGAGCCCAGTTGGTGTTTCCTTGGGCATCTGTCTCAGTCAGTTCAGCCGCTCAGTCATGTCCGACTCTTTGCAACCCCATGAATCACAGCACACCAGGCCTCCCTGTCCATCACCAACTTCCAGAGCCTACTCAAACTCATGTCCATTGTGTCGGTGATGCCATCCAGCCATCTCATCCTCTGTCGTCCCCCTCTCCTCCTGCCCCCAATCCTTCCAAGCATCAGGGTCCCCTCCAATGAGTCAACCCTTCACATGAGGTGTCCGAAGTATTGGAGCTTCAGCTTCAGCATCATTCCTTCCAAAGAACACCTAGGACTGATCTCCTTTAGGATGGACTGGTTGGATCTCCTTGCAGTCCAAGGGACTCTCAAGAATCTTCTCCAACATCACAGTTCAAAAGCATCAATGCTTTGGCACTCAGCTTTCTTCACAGTCCAACTTTCACATCCATACATGACCACAGGAAAAACCATAGCCTTGACTAGGCAGATCTTTGTTGGCAAAGTAATGTCTCTGCTTTTGAATATACTATCTAGGTTGGTCAGAACTTTTCTTCCAAAGAGTAAGCGTCTTTTAATTTCATGGCTGCCGTCACCATCTGCAGGGACTTTGGAGTCCCAAAAAATAAAGTCTGACACTGTTTCCACTGTTTCCCCATCTATTTCCCATGAAGTGATGGGACCGGATGCCATGATCTTCGTTTTCTGAATGTTGAGCTTTAAGCCAACTTTTTCACTCTCCTCTTTCACTTTCATCAAGAGGCTCTTTAGTTCCTCTTCACTTTCTGCCATAAGGGTGATGTCATCTGCATATCTGAGGTTATTGATATTTCTCCCAGCAATCTTGATTCCAACTTGTGTTTCTTCTAGTCCTGCGTTTCTCATGATGTACTCTGCATATAAGTTAAATAGCAGGGTGACAATATGCAGCCTTGATGTACTCCTTTTCCTATTTAGAACCAGTCTGTTGTTCCATGTCCAGTTCTAACTGTTGCTTCCTGACCTGCATACCGGTTTCTCAAGAGGCAGGTCAGGTGGTCTGGTATGCCCATCTCTTTCAGAATTTTCTACAGTTTATTGTGATCCACACAGTCAAAGGCTTTGGCATAGTCAATAAAGCAGAAATAGATGTGTTTCTGGAACTCTCTTGCTTTTTTGATGATTCAGCAGATGTTGACAATTTGATCTCTGGTTCCTCTGCCTTTTCTAAAACAAGCTTGAACGTCTGGAAGTTCATGGTTCACGTACTGCTGAAGCCTGGCTTGGAGTATTTTGAGCATTACTTTACTAGCATATGAGATGAGTGCAATTGTGCAGTAGTTTGAGGATTCTTTGGCATTGCCTTTCTTTGGAATTGGAATGAAAACTGACCTTTTCCAGTCCTGTGGCCACTGCTGAGTTTTCCAAATTTGCTGGCATATTGAATGCAGCACTTTCACAGCATCATCTTTCAGGATTTGAAATAGCTTAGCTGGAATTCCATCACCTCCGCTAGCTTTGTTCATAGTGATGCTTTCTAAGGCCCACTTGACTTCACTAGACTTCATTCCAGGATGTCTGGCTCTAGAGGAGTGATCATATCATCATGACTATCTGGGTCATGAAGATCTTTTTTGTACAGTTCTTCTGTGTATTCTTGCCACCTGTTCTTAATATCTTCTGCTTCTGTTAGGTTCATACCATTTCTGTCCTTTATCAAGCACATCTTTGCATGAAATGTTCCCTTAGTATCTCTAATTTTCTTGAAGAGATCTCTAGTCTTTCCCATTCTGTTCTTTTCCTCTATTTCTTTGCATTGTTCGCTGAAGAAGGCTTTCTTATCTCTTCTTGCTGTTCTTTGAAACTCTGCATTCAGATGCTTATATCTTCCTTTTGTCCTTTGCTTTTTGCCTCTCTTCTTTTCACAGCTATTTGTCAGGCCTCCCCAGACAGCATTTTGCTTTTGTGCATTTCTTTTCCATGGGGATGGTCTTGATCCCTGTCTCCTGTACAATGTCACGAACCTCCCTCCTTCGGTACCTTTGTAAACTTTGAGCCTATGCCATTCAGGATTTGTGTGTGAGTATCATCTTTGGTTTATAGGGAGACATCGCAAAGGCTATCTGATGCTCACTGGGGAGAAGATGATGTCATTGGACTGACAGGCCAGTTTATGGAACAGGTTTGCTGGGGTCCAGCCCCAGTGGATCCAGGGTGATTCGAAGCAGGGACAACGTAGGCGAGGAAAAACTTATTTATTTAGAAATATAAGATTAGATTAGGAAGAAATAGTATAGTAGGAAATTTTAGATGGAGAAAAGAAGGCTGAATAACTTGGTTTACATGGAAAGCCAATAAAGTTCCAGACAAGGAGCTTGCACCATCTACATTAGGCCACTGGCGTCCATTTGAATATCGGAGAGTGCCCTGCCCTGGGATCTCTCTCTTACGGATCTTAGCAGCTGGGACAAATAAGTAGACACGGCGAGCCTCCACACCCCAGATGGGAATTCAGCCTGAAATTAGAGAAAATAGGAGACACGGGGGAAACCAGTCCTTCCAATGATTAGCCCCTTCCAAGGTCTGGCCCCTTCCAAGGACTGGCCCCCCTCTATTATCTTAGAAGGGCCTTTTATACCTTTTTGATTGTACATAGAGATCAGCATTAGCAGCCCCCAAACCAGGCTTTCTATTTGGATACCCTCCCGTATACAAAAGGTCTCAGGTGGTTTACAGTATCTTCTGGCCAAGAGGCCTGTTAACATTTTTATGGCTTTCTTCCTGGGTAATTGTCTATCAACCAGAAAACTCCTTTTCCCTAGAAGTGTTTTTTCTTTACTCTGCATCACCTTCAAAGTACTAAATAAAGTTATATTCCTATAGAAAAAAGGTGCAGTGGGTTATAAGAAAGAAAGTACTTAACTCAAATATCTAATATTGCTAATACCAGGTCTACTACCTGTTTTTCTATATATCAACTATATAAGGTATGAAAATTTGGCAGCAAGTATTGGCTCAACAAATGAAACCTTTAATCAGTCCTATTCTAATGATTATGACTCCTCAGAAGCCCCTACATTCCTAGGATGTTTTAAGCTTCCTGTGCCTCCCGAGGACGAGGTCAGGAGGCCTCAAACAATCACATGCGCAGCTGTAAGAGTTCTGCAGGCAGGGAGGTTTTTGGATTGAAACACTCTTTCAAATGCAGAAGATTAAGCCCTGAATTGACTTTTTCCAGAGAATGTCAGAAGAGTGGAAAAGCAGGCAGATTCTTATTTTTGGGGGTACATGCTCAGGAAATGCCAGGGGGAAAACCTGAGATCTGACTCATCCTTACCCATCAAATCTCTGCCACATGACCCTCTCACGGGTGGGATTCCTCAGGCTGGCTTCCGGCAGGTTGAAGGTGAATTTGGAGAAGTGTGGGACAGTGTAAGTATTAGGGCTTGACTGACACATGGTGCCAGAGACCAGACCACACAGACCTGCCAGCAGGAAAAGGCCCCACATGAAAGAGAATGCCTCTGTCCTTCAGGACAGACAAGGGTACCTTGAGCGGGCCAGACCATCCAGTGAGTCCCTTGGCCACTGACTGATGCCAGGTCAAAGTAACCACAGTTCATCGAGCATCTGTGTGCCAAGCACTCTCCTACGTCAGCATCATTGAAAGACTCAGAACAATAGCAGACACTATGGCACTTATGTGTTAGTCACTCAGTTGTGTCCCACTCTGCGGCCCCATGGGCTATAGCCTGCCAGGTTCCCCTGTCCATGGGATTCTCCAGGCAAGAATACTGGGGTGGGTAGCCATTCCCTTCTCCAGGGGATCTTTCTCACCCAGAGATTGAACCCTGGTCTCCTAAATGGCAGGCAGATTCTTTACAGTCTGAGCCACCAGGGAAACCCTTACCACATGCCAAGTTCCATTCTAAGTCCTTCACTGCCTTATCTCGCCATGCTCTGGGAACTTTCCTATGTTGTAGGTCATGAGACAACCCTGGGCTTACAGATGAGGGGACGGGGCTTCTAGAGGTTAAGTCACTTGTCCAAGGTTCCAGATGAGTAGCAGGATCAGAATCACACCTCCAGGTCGTCCGGGTCCACACTCTTGATGACTCTCTTAACATCCACAATGACCCCAAAGTGTAAGTGCTACAGCCTCTAGTTTTCAAAGAAGAAACTGGGGCTCAGGAAGTGGATGATTACTCAGGAAGCAGGCCAGTCAGGCTCAAGGATGATTGGATCTGGAGCAGCCCTAGGAGGACTTCCATGAACCCTGGTTTTTAACCGATAGGGAGGCTGCTTTTCAGAGTGGGAGGGATCTTGCCAAATGACACACAGCCAGAACACAGAAGAGCGGTGAGGAATCCGTCTTCCCTGATTCCAGCCCAGATTCTCCCTAACTCCACACACTTCCTCCATCTCCCATTTTTTTTTTTTTTTTTTTTGCAACTCTTACAGCCATCACTTTATAAGCCCCTAGAGTATGGAGCTGATGGTCCTCAAATTCTAAAATGTTCTAGGTCAGGAGAAGGCTGTTGAAATAGGTCACATGAGAATCCTCAACCGTGTGGCACTCATAGACATTATTTTTGTCTCAAGTTTTGTTATCTTCATTTTACAGGATGTGAAAAGTGAGGTTCAGAGACGGTCATTAATGTGCTCAGGGTTATGCAGTTGGTCAAGCAGAGCTGAGACAGACATATCTCTGTATTTCTGGTCTGGGGCTCTGTGTATAAGGGGCTGTTCATCTGATAACTGCCTCCTGAAGGGGGAGCTTGGCTGCTTCTAAGGGCTGGGGCCACAGGGAGTTAGGGGTCTCCATCTCAGTGCTAGTTATGAGTTGGAAAATTCTAGGCTGTGAAGCACTATCCTGTGCATTGTTGGGTGTTTAGCAGCATCCTGGATAAAACTAGATCCCAGTAACCCCTTCCCAGCCCCTAGGTGTGACAATTGAAAATCGTCCAGGCATTCCAGGGTCCCATGGGGTCAGAGCGCCTCTGGAGGGCTCTCTTGTGAAGAGAAGGAGGGTTTGGAGCATGAGGCCCACTTGGGAAGCCTCCTTCATCCTGGCTGAAGAGACTTTTCTCATTTCAGAATGGGCTTGGACCAAGCGATTCCCAACTGAATTTGCTCACTGGGGCTAAAGTGTTTAATGGACTCAGTTAGTTTGGGGTGTTCATTCTTCTTCAGCTCAGTTCAGTTCAGTCGCGCAGTCGTGTCCAACTCTTTGCAGCCCCATGAATCGCAGCACGCCAGGCCTCCCTGTCCATCACCAACTCCCAGAGTTCATCAGACCCACGTCCATCAAGTCAGTGATGCCATCTAGCCATCTCATCCTCTGACGTCCCCTTCTCCTCCTGCCCCCAATCCCTCCCAACATCAAAGTCTTTTCCAATGAGTCCACTCTTCGCATGAGGTGGCCAAAGTACTGGAGTTTCAGCTTTCGCATCATTCTTTCCAAAGAAATCCCAGGGTTGATCTCCTTCAGAATGGACTGGTTGGATCTCCTTGCGGTCCAAGGGACTCTCAAGAGTCTTCTCCAACACCACAGTTCAAAAGCATCAATTCTTCTGCACTCAGCCTTCTTCACAGTCCAACTCTCACATCCATACATGACCACAGGAAAAACCATAGCCTTGACTAGACGGACCTTAGTCGGCAAAGGAATGTCTCTGCTTTTGAATATGCTCTCTAGGATGGTCATAACTTTTCTTCCAAGGAGTAAGCGTCTTTTAATTTCATGGCTGCAATCACCATCTGCAGTGATTTTGGAGCCCAAAAATATAAAGTCTGACACTCTTTCCACTGTTTCCCCATCTATTTCTCATGAAGTGATGGGACTGGATGCCATGATCTTTGTTTTCTGAATGTTGAGCTTTAAGCCAACTTTTTCACTCTCCTCTTTTACTTTCATCAAGAGGCTCTTTAGTTCCTCTTCACTTTCTGCCATAAGGGTGGTGTCATCTGCATACCCAAGGAGTAAGCATCTTTTAATTTCATGGCTGCAATCACCATTGCGGGACTTGTCAAGGGATCCAGTTGATCTCCTTCAGAATGGACTGGTTGGATCTCCTTGCGGTCCAAGGGACTCTCAAGAGTCTTCTCCAACACCACAGTTCAAAAGCATCAATTCTTCTGCACTCAGCCTTCTTCACAGTCCAACTCTCACATCCATACATGACCACAGGAAAAACCATAGCCTTGACTAGACGGACCTTAGTCGGCAAAGGAATGTCTCTGCTTTTGAATATGCTCTCTAGGATGGTCATAACTTTTCTTCCAAGGAGTAAGCGTCTTTTAATTTCATGGCTGCAATCACCATCTGCAGTGATTTTGGAGCCCAAAAATATAAAGTCTGACACTCTTTCCACTGTTTCCCCATCTATTTCTCATGAAGTGATGGGACTGGATGCCATGATCTTTGTTTTCTGAATGTTGAGCTTTAAGCCAACTTTTTCACTCTCCTCTTTTACTTTCATCAAGAGGCTCTTTAGTTCCTCTTCACTTTCTGCCATAAGGGTGGTGTCATCTGCATACCCAAGGAGTAAGCATCTTTTAATTTCATGGCTGCAATCACCATTGCGGGACTTGTCAAGGGATCCCAGGTTCTATTGCAACAGGTTTGAGAGACCATACAAAAATCTCTTTATCTCTCACCTTAGGCACTCAGATGCCTCTGTGGTCCTTGGGCTTCCAGGAGCCTGATGACCACGACCTTTAAGATTTACTGACAACAGCCCCTGAGTGTCAAGGCTGCTCAAACTAAACACTCACATGTAACCACAGCCCCCAGAGAGAAGGCTTTCCTGAGCTTCCTGGGGGTAGGGGGAGGTGGGTTTTGCAAACTAAAGCTTTTAGGATCAACAAGGGGCAAGCAGATAGAAGGAAGGCCCTTGAACCCAGATAAGAAAGGGGAGGAGGTGACAGAAAAGCTAGCAGGGTTATCTGAGGAGTTAATGAATACACCTCAGCCTTTCAGAGAGGTGTTTCAAGAGCGAGATAAAGGCCAGGGTCCACAGAGCAGGAGGTGGGGGCCGGGGAGCAGAGGGGGAGACCTTGGGCTGTCCTCTGAAAATCTGGGGGACAGGCTATCAAGGGGGAAAGGGGATGAAAGGGGATCTCCTTTCTCCAGTGAGATAGCTGGGTTAAAGGGGAGTGTGAAATCTACAAGTCAAGGTCCAGAACTCTGGCTCTGGCTGGAGTTTAAAAGAACAAGGTAAGGAAGAAGAATCTTCTCAAAAAATAAAAAATAAAACACAAAGAAAAAGAAAATAATGTTATCTATCTCAGAACACAAGTGAAAACAAACAAACGAAGAAAAAAGGGAAATTTCCTGAGACAGAGAAGCGTTTTGGAGAACTTGGCCTCAGAATGGGGGCCCCTCCAAGGGGCCTTGTGCCTGCTTTCTACAGTGGAGACACGCCCATGAAGACCACTGAGGCTGTGGGGTTCTGTCCGAGCCTGGGGCGTGCAGGAGAAGGAGAACTGTAACCCTGAAATAGTCCTTCCCACCAGCCTGGTTATTACAGGGGCCTCCTGTGTACTGGGACCCTTTTTTTATTGTTCAGTTAAATATTCAGCTATATTTTTAAGTTGTTTGTGGCTACATTTTTTGGCTTTAACTATTTCATTACATTTACTTCCTCTACCTCGACTTTATTGAGATATAAACGACTTAAAATATTACAGAAGTTTAATGTGTACAATGATACTTGGAATTAACATATACACACTTATTGTTGCTCTCATTCAATCACTAAGTTGTGTCCAACTCTTTTGAGACCCCACGGACAGGACCCTGCCAGGCTCTTCTATCCATGGGATTTCCCAGGCAAGAATACTGGAGTGGGTTGCCATTTCCTTCTAAGGGATCTTCCCGACCCAGGGATTGAATCTGTGTCTCCTGCTTGGCAGGCAGATTCTTTACCAGTGAGCTGCCTGGGAGGCCAAACGTATACACACCTCTATATATAAGAAACTGAGTTCCCTGGTTGCTCAGTGGTAAGAATCTGCATACCAATGCAGGAGACAAGACACAGGTGCCATGGGTTCGACCCTGGATCAGGAAGTTCCTTTGGAGAAGGAAAGGACAACCCACTCGAGTATCCTTGCCTGGAGAGTCCCGTGGACAGAGGAGCATGGTGGGCTACAGTCCCTAAGGTCACAAAAAGTCAGATACAACCAAATTGACTTAACACAGCACACGTATATAAAATAGATAATCAACAAAAACCTACAGTATAGCACAGAGAACTCAGCTCAATCTTCAGTAATAACCTACATAGGAAAAGACTCTAGAAAACCATGTCAATCCATCCTCCCCACCGACCGTGCTGGGCAGAACTGCAAAGACTCGACTGCCTGCCTTCAAGTGCTGACCCTGGCAAATCGAAGTCAAACCTGTCTGTGCCTCAGTTTCCTCCTCTGTCAAGGTGGCCCAGCCTCACTCACTGTGTCAGCTCAGGACAGGCTGATGGAGGGCTACTCACACAGGAAATGGAAATTCTCTCTTCCTCTGGGAGGCTTGCTGAGCTGGACTCGCCCCATAGACTGTCCCATGCTGGCACACACCCTTGCCTACTAATAGGACAGTCTCACTGACTTTTTAAAGAATATTTATTTATGTTTAATTGATTGATTGCTTTACAACATTGGTTTGATTTCTGTCATACATCAACATGAATTACCCATAGGTGCTTGCTCCTTGAAAGAAAAAATACCTAGACAGCATATTAAAAAGCAGAGACATTGCCAACAAAGGTCCGTCTAGTCAAAGCTATGGTTTTTCCAGTGGTTGTGTATGGATGTGAGAGTTGGACTATAAAGAAAGCTGAGCACTGAAGAACTGATGCTTTTGAAGTGCAGTGTTGGAGGAGACTCCTGAGAGTAACTTGGACTGCAAGGAGATCAAACCAGTCAATCCTAAAGGATATCAGTCCTGAATATTCATTGGAAAGCCTGATGCTAAAGCTAAAACTCCAGTCTTTGGCCAGCTGATTTGAAGAACTGACTCATTGGAAAAGACTTTATGTTTGGAAAGATTGAAGGCAGGAGGAGAAGTGGACGACAAAGGATGAGATGGTTGGATGGCATCACCGACTCGAAGGACATGAGTTTGAGCAAACTCCGGGAGTTGGTGATGGACAGGGAAGCCTGGCATGCTGCAGTCCATGGGATCACAAAGAGTCGGACACAACTGAGCAACTGAACTGAACCGAACCATAGGTGTACACGTGTTCCCTCCTTCTTAAATCTCCCTCCCACTTCCTGCCCATTCCCACCCCTCTAGGTTATTACAGAGCCCCAGTTTGATTTTGTTGTTTGGACTGGATCCCCAATCCCATTCCCCATTCCTGAGATTAGGGGTTGGTTTCCTGTGGCCACAACCCCCGTCCTTAGGTGACCTAGGGGGTTTCCAAATGTCGCCTTATTAATATAACAAAAAACACCTGTCTGGCGCTCATCAGTTAAGAAAATCCAAGGGTTTTAGGATCTCTGTGCAGAACTGGCATGAAGATGAAATACACATATTTATTTGTATTAATCATAATGTCACAACCTCATTCATCACCCATTATCCACAGCCATAGACGAGCATGTTTTGAAGGTGAGGTCTGGGTCTCCTCCTATCCCAGGGAGCACAGATATCCAGAAAAGATTTGCTTTCTCTTGTATAGCTCATACCCACCCCATGGGCTTGTGGAGAGGATCAGGAGATCTCTTGGAATGGAAATCAACATGTAATCAGTATTCTCTATTTCTAGACTAGCACACATGTGTGAGAAGCCAGATGCATCTTTTTCGTCTTCACTTTATGAATGAGGCTCAGGTGACCCCACCAGTAGTGGCAGAGCCGGCACTTAACCTCAAAGACTCATGTATTTATGATGAAAATCTAATGTGTATACTTTCTTTTCCCCTGCCACTGATGGGGAGGTGTCAGTGTCCCCTCCACTTGGCTCTGTCTGAGCCCTTGCTTGTGTCTTTCCCTCCTATCCATCTCAGGGCAGAGCTGAATCCCTGCCTGGGGGTGCAGAGCAGTCTAGACTCCTAGCAGCTGTGTTTCAGCTGGTGCTAGGGCAGTGAGCTGGACCCTGCCTAGACTGGCAGATTGGAATTCTTCCTAAGGTCTGAGATGCACTGGGGAATAGACGGCATTAGGGCAGCCCCAGCTGAAGAGGGAGGGACTTGCCTTCCAGCCTGTGCTGGGTAGGTCTTCCAACCTGCTGGATCGCGTTTCCTCTTCTATACCTTGGGGATAATAAGTCCCAGCTGCGTCGTTCAAGGACCAATTTTGAGGGTCAGACTAGGCGGTGATTACATCTAAAAACTCTAAAGAATAGGCAATGCTGAGGCGTACAACTATCCTGGTTGGCTTGTGGCACACTATTGTCCCCCTTGTGACAAGGTTGCCCTGACCTTTGGCCTTGTGGGGGTGCCCCTTCCCCTGCCCTCAGGGAGTGGACCCTGTTGGTTCCCATATGCACCAGTGAAATCTGCTCTGGGGTTTTTTAAGCTAGTTTGAACTGGGTCTCTGTCAACCAGAGTCCAGACTTATGTAACGATGGGCCACTTTTTTGTGAAATGATTGTATCTTAGGTGAATTCCCTGGACTCTCAGGAACTCCAAATGGCCTGTACTCCCCCAGAACATCAGTGTTGGGAAGCACGCCACATTGCTTGCTCAAGGCTGTGAGCTCTTTAACCTTGGGTGGGAGGAATTCCAGCAGATCTCGGCGCTCTTTTCCTTGCAGAGGCATCCTGCGTGAGTGCCGTGGGCACCAGCACTCCTCAGGGCTTGAAGAGGGATTTAGCACGACATTCAGAAAACAAAGATCATGGCATCCGGTCCCATCACTTCATGGCAAATAGATGAGGAAACAGTGGCTGACTTTATTTTTCTGGGCTCCAAAATCACTGCAGATGGTGATTGCAGCCATGAAATTAAAAGACACTTACTCCTTGGAAAGAAAGTCATAACCAACTTAGACAGCATATTAAAAAGCAGAGACATGACTTTGACAACAAAGGTCCGTCTAGTCAAGGCTATAGTTTTTCCAGTGGTCATGTTGGATGTGAGAGTTGGACTATAAAGAAAGCTGAGCGCCGAAGAATTGATGCTTTTGAACTGTGGTGTTGGAGAAGACCCTTAAGAGTCCCTTGGACAGCAAGGAGATCCAACCAGTCCATCCTAAAGGAGATCAGTCCTAGGTGTTCATTGGAGGACTGATGTTGAAGCTGAAACTCCAATACTTTGGCCACCTGATGTGAAGAGCTGACTCATTGGAAAAGACCCTGATACTGGGAAAGATTAAGGGCAGGAGGAGAAGGGGATGACAGAGGATGAGATGGTTGGATGGCATCACTGACGTGATGGACATGAGTTTTAGCAAACTCCAGGAGATAGGGAAGGACAGGGAAGCCTGGGTGTGCTGCAGTCCATGGGGTTGCAGTCAGGCAGGACTGAGTGACTGAACAAGTCCTTTGTAGTCCATCTGATATGATGTGGTGGGGTTTGTAGGAATAAGGAGAGCCTCTAAAGCCCACTTCGCCACTTGCCATGACCTTGAAAGAGATGACGAGCCTCTCTGAGCCTCAGTTTCTTCATCTGCATAAAGTGCCACACAGAAGAGCAGAGCAACTCCCCTCTCAACATCACAGGGCTGCCATGAGGATTCAACAAGAAAATGTTTGCACTGCTCCTCCCAGGGAGCCAGGCTTAGAGAAGGAGCTCAGAGAGTCAGCAAACCTTGTCCCTTCCAACAGCGCCCTCCTCTGTTGCCTTTAAAAAGCTGTTTTAGCACTCTGATGTGAACCTCACAGCACCTCAAGCTATGTTTTGAGGAGGATATTGAGGATCAGAGAGGTTTGATGACTTTGCTAAAATCACAGTCGGGAAGTGGCAGAGTCTGGACTTGATCCAAGTTCTTTAGACCCTCAGGTCTGGCCTTATTCTGGGTGCTGGGCGATAGTCGTGTCATTAATGGAATCTGTGGAAGTTGGAAGTCTCTAGGCAGAGAAAACTCAAGAGATGTGAGGCTTATTTTGGAAATGGTCTGATCTTCATCCATTATGTTCAGTTCTGTGAAACTCACAAATGTGGCCCTTTTAACTTGAATGGTATACATTTGATGTGACTCTAGCCTGTTCTTGAGTTGTGCACTCATCCCAGTGAGAAGCTAAACAGTGATCACTGGATTTGTGTAGGATGGGGCCATACTTCTCCGGGACAAGTGTATTCCCATGAGAGTTTGGGGAGCTGGCTCCTTCAGGCTGAGGTCCAGCCAGGCCTTCTGACTGCAGCAGCCCTCCTGTAGGGCTTTGGAGGGTAGGAAGGAGCCATGTGGCCCTCATTGAAAGGGTCTGCTCCTGGGACATCCTTTAACTATGGCTTGGGAGCTGTGGTTTCCAGCCAGAGACCACAGGAAGGGCCCTGGGGCAGGAACACAGCAGCAAGACAAGTGTAAATATGGCCCCTGACACAGCTTCGCTAAGGGAGGCGGGGGCAAGGGGATTGGGAGTCGACAGTCTGCTCTACTTCCCCTCCTGTGACTTCGGAATCATTGTCAGGACTTTCCAGAGCCATCCAGGGCACCTTGGCCACGTGATTAGGGAATACAAGAGGGCATAGAGTAAGTGGTCTTGCCGGGGGAGGCTGACATCCTGGGGGAGTTCGAACAAGTGATACAGACCGGGACCTTCTCTTCACGGGGGAGATGAGACCTGCCTCTAGGAATGGCATGTTTGAGGGTCCTGGAGCAGAGACGGAGTGACAAGGATAGAAATATGTGTTTCCAGTCCAGCCTCATGGGAAAGGGCCCCTGCAAACACCAACCAGAGCCTTTGGCAGGAGAGATCTGTGAGTGGTCAGTGTCCAAGCCTGGCTCAGGTGATGATGTGGGACAAGGAGAGGACCCGATTCCTACCTCTGCTGCTGGAGACGCTGCAGCCCAGTGTCCCCATGTGAGCTGAAGGCTCTGGAAGCAGTGGCAGCCTGCAGCTGAGGGGCTCTAAGTGGGGGCCACAGTGAGACCAGTGGGGATGGGGCTGAGCAGGAGGACCCGGTGGACGCTGGGTGGAGGTGAGGGCCACGGGCTGGATTCCGAGCCTGTGGGTTTCCCCCTGGGGACCCCAGAGGAGACCGGAAAGCCTGGAGCTTTTCCATAGTGACTGAGGGAGAGGCAGGAAGCTGTGGGATTCAGCCGACCTTTCAGCCTGGCCGTGCACAGGGTTGGGCAGCGTAAACGCTAAGGCATCTTAATGCAGCGGACGTAGGAAGGAGGGCCATGGCCCAGATTCCACACATATGCTGGGGATGCAAAGAAAGACTCAGATGCAAGAGGACAAAGGGTTGACACACCACACGCAGGCTCGGGCTAGGTCAGTCATCTTTAATGCCATGGAGGGAAGAAGGGGACCTGGCCTGGGAGGGGAACGCTGAACCCCGAGAGGCAGTTAGGCTTGGGTGGGATTCACCACCTTTCCCACGAAGAGGGGAGACTTGGTGTTTCTGTCATAGAGGATGCAGAGGAAGGGTCTGTTGAACTCAACGTCTGGGGGAAGGGACATGGGGATGGCTTCCAGAAACGTGGACCCGGCAGCTTCTGTCCCTTTCTCGTCGATGGTCAGCGCAGCCTTGTGGAGCGCCTGGAAGGGAGGAAAGCAACGAGGTTGTGTGAGTGGAGACAGGCCCCCACCCAGGCCTGGGAGCCAGGCGGGGAAGAGCACCTTGCCCAGGGCAGGGCACCCTCTGGCCTCTCTCCTGGCCTCCTGTCCTTCACCATCACTGTCTACCCGGCCCTGCAGGGGACACACAAGGGATGCTCGCAAGGGCTCTGTCTGATCCACTAGGGTAACCCAGCCTCTTCCTCCCCAGCCTTCCTGGGAAACAACCCATCACCTTGGGGAAGAGAGGATTTTCCTGCCCTCTGTCTCCTTGGCTCCCCTCTCATTTGTGGAACCAGATACTAAGCTCCTTGGGGAGCAGGATTTTGAGAGGTACTTTCATGTGCCTTGTCCCTACCCAAGTACTCCATTCACAGTCACTGAACTGCAATTGTTTTCTTGGGCACCTGTAATTCCCCTGAATAAATGGCATCTTTGGTTGAAATAACTCAGACTCGGTGATTCACCAGTGTTCCCCGAGTCTCAGATGCAGGGGCCAAAGGGTTTTGGCAATCCCTGAGCCTAAGTCTCTCTCTGTAAGCAGGGGGTTATAGGGACCCAAAAAAGGGAAGTCCTCACCAAGGATGAGACAGAGAGTAAGTGACACAACCTCGCGTCGAGCACGTGAGGCCACTGCCTCCCCTCCGTCAGCTGACCACACTGCCCTCGTGATGGAGCAATGGCATTCCTCAGGGGCCTCAGTCTGCAGGCGTGCCTGCGTCCCTCTGCCCCTTCCTCAGCCTCGCCCCAGAGCTGTGGCCCCGCGTGCATTCTGACCATTCTGATGCATACAGACGTCAGGGACACACTTACCTTGGACACCTGCAGAGGCTGTTCCTCGGTGATCCCTGAGAGGTCAGCCCTGTTGCTGAAGACCTTGGTGATGCCCAGTTTGCCCAGGACAGTTTTCAGATTATACGTTTCAGAAATGGACAGTTTGGGCAAATGTAAATTGGCAGAACTGTCATGAAAAAAAAAGTCACAGAGTTGAAAGTGCTTCCTTTTCTGGTTGTTCTTTCCAGTTGGCGCCCTCTCCCCCTGCTCGCACACTTTGGTTTATTCCACTTTTAGTTCCTCTATGCCCAGGGTCAGAGGATATTAGAATCAGAGTGATTCTCTTGTCCTGCAGAGCCTCTCAAGGGCCACCTCCTCTGAGAAGGCCTCCTGGAGGAACGGGGTGTCCTCTGGAAGGACTATACTCACTACTTCCCTGTAGGGTTTGGTCGCGCCCCCTAGACTGGGACTCCTCCAGGGCCAGGATCCCAAGAGACTGTGGGGTGTGGTGGCAGGTCCTGAGTGACATCTTTTGAGGGCATGAGGAGTACTGCTCTGTATTTTCATCTTTATTTTATGTTATACATGATAAAATTGCTCATCCGGGCCTGGGCATATTTACAAACACAGAGACAGGTACTGATATGGAGTGCAGGATGGGGACCTGGTCGAACCACACTCATCTAATGACAGAGGAATCAGAACCAGCCTCAAACAGGCCTGGAGCTTCCTGCTCTGGGTGTTGGCTTTTTCAGCCTCTCCAAGCATTTCTCCCCTCTCCCTCGCCCCCATCCTGCTGTGGACTTTTTAGCCTGTAATCCACACTCTATCCTGTAATCTACATTCAACTGCCACCTTTGCCAGGAAGCCCATCCTCTTCTTTCTGGGTTTGCCAGCAGCACGTGTTGACACTGCTCTCCCGTGCACCAGGAAGGCGCAGTGTCCAGGCTGGGGAGGAAGTCCACAAGGACAGGACTCTCCCTCCTCACCCCTGGGCACCAGCCCTCTCCTGAAGTCTGCCTGGTACTGCGTGCATGCATTCTGGCCTCTGTTGGAAGCAGACACACAGTGGGCATGGCTGTGGTCGGTGGGTCTTGCCCCCACCCTCTGACCGGACCAGATGTGGCCACTCCCGGGTCGGTCTGTCTGGGAGGTCACCTTGCATATTTCTTTTTCAGGAACTTGGCGAGGAGCTCGTTGTTGAGCTTGTCTTCCAGCTGCTGCAGTTTCCCCAGGTCGGGCAGGATGAAGCAGGCGGTGACGTTGCCCACATAGTCCAGCAGCAGCACCCAGCTGGCGAGCTTGTCGCAGTAGTGGAGGTCAAACATGCCCAGGCGGTTCATCATGGGCACCTTCACGGTGGTTTGCTCGTTCACGTGGAAGTCCCTCTCCGTGGTGTGCTTCACCTCGAAGGGCTTCTCCCATTTTCCTGGACAGAAGAGATAGCGGACGTCAGCCGAGGGTGGGAGAAGGTTTAGTAACAGTGGGAGAATAAAGGAGCCCTGAGCCTCCTGGTGAGGTACTTCTCTCTGAGCCTCAGGTTTGCGTGTGTGCTCGTGTCCGACTCTTTGCGACCCCATGGACTGTAGCCCACCAGGCTCTTCTGGCCATGGGATTCCCCAGACAAGAATACCAGAGGAATTTGCCATTTCCTACTTCAGGGGAGCTTCCTGACCTGGGGATCAAACCCACATCTCCTGTGCTCCTGCATTGGCAGGTGGATTCTTTACCCCTGAGCCACTGGGAAGCCCCAAACTCAGTTTACCATCTGTAAAATGGGTCTAAAGTGAACCAGCAGTCTACAGAAAAGACTTTGGGGGAGAATCATGCAAGGCTGGAATAGGATCCAGAATTTCAATTTCGTGGAGGCTCATGTGGTAGAGGAAGCATTTGAATCTTGGTCTTCCTGACTCCAAAGGTGTCACTACTTCCTCTTCGCTGCAGTTGTCAGAAGTGTGGTTCGAGGTTTGTTTTTCTGACTCTATTCTGGGAGGCACTGCATATCATACACCTCTCCCAGGTAGGAATTTGCAGTGCATGTTAGGACATTTAGGGCTCTGAAAAGTCCTGCAGAGATGAAGGTACTTTGTTTAATCCATAATTCCCTAACCCTATTTGATCACAGGAAGTTTTAGTGGTCGTGCGTGGAAAATTGAATAACACATGCAGAGATGCACAGCTGTATCCCGTTCTGTGCTGCCAGGAAAGTTAAGAACTGAGTGTTTGAGAATATTTTGGGGGTGTTTCTGTGCAAAAAAGCTCAGACTGGTTATGCAACCTTACCTTTAAAGGATATGTAATTCACCAGAGCAAAAACTGTGTCTTGGTCAAGATCCTTCACCAAATCCACAATTTTTCCATGGCTTCCCTTCTCTACATAATCATTGATCTTCTTCTTGGCCTCCTCAACATCCTTGAAGTTGATAGAGAAGGCTTCGGAGTGATACAGATTCTTGACATCCTCCAGAAACGTATCCACTAGCTTTGCACTCTCATTGATGAACAGACCATTGCCAGTGGTCAGTTGCAGCTGGTGGTTTGGCTGGTTGAGGGTGTGGAGAAGATGCTGAAAGCCTTTGTGGATCTCAGCCTCTGCTAGCTCAGTGAGGTTGAAACCCAGGCCCTCCAGGATCTCAGTGTGAGTGTTGCCCTTGGCTCCCAGGGAGAGCATCGCAAAGGCTGAAGCGATGCTCACTGGGGAGAAGAAGATGTTGCTCTTGTTGGACTGATGGGCCAACTGGTGGTATATGTTGAAGGCAAAGTGGCCAGGTTGGGGGCAATCTTGTGGCAGGCGGCTTCCTGGTGGGATGTATCATCTGTCTCTTGGACAGCGTGTCCTTGGAGAACCCCAGCCAGGGAGATGGGGGCCAGGCAGCACAGGGCTGCCAGCAGCAGAAGGCCCCGCATGATGGAGAGTGCCATTATCCTGCAAGAGAGAAAAGGGTACCATGCCTGGGTCAGACCATACAGTGAGTCCCTTGGCCACTGACTGATGCCAGGTCAAAGCAACCAGTTTATTGAGGATCTATATGCCAGACACTCTTCTATGTTGGCATCACTGAAAGACTCAGAACAATGGCAGGGACTTGATGGCGCTTATTGCATGCCAAATTCCATCCTAAGCTCTTTACTGTCTTATCTCACCCTGTTCTGGTAACAGTCATATGACCTAGTTCTTGCGATACCCCTGGGCTTACAAATGAGACCAGGCTCCTAGAGGTTAAGTCACTTGTCCAGGGTTCCAGGACAGATAAGTAGCAGAATCAGAATCACACTCCCAGGTCGTCTGGGTCTGGAGTCCACACTCTCGATAGCTCTGCTAATATCCACAATGACCCCAAGGTGTAAGTGCCGCTGGCCTTATTCTGAGAAGAGGAAACTGAGGGAGAGGAAGTGGGTAATGACCCAGGAGGCGGGCCGAATCAGACTCAGGGATGATTGGATCTGGAACAGCCCTAGGAGGACTTCCACTGAAATCTGTTACCTAATGGATAGCGAGGTGACAGCCCGGAGTGGGAGGGATCTCGCTTCAGTGACACACAGCAGAAACACAGAAGAGCTGTGAGGAAACCCAGCTGGGGCGGGGGGCTGCACCCCAACACTCACGATGAACCTCAGCCCCTGGTAGATGTTCCTGAGCTGGAGGGCTGCCCTCACAGTGAGTCTGTGGCCTCAGTCATATGACTGTGCTGACGGTCAGCTTAGCTACCCACCCTGCTTGCCTCCTCTGTCCCAGCTCTGTGCTCAGCATGCTTGTGGGTGCTGAAAGTCCTGGCTCCTCCAGCAAGTGGAATTTGTCTTTGTGTGTGTGGTGGGGGGGTGGGTAAGAGTTGGAAAACCATCTTTTCCTTTTCAGACAGACTTGGCTTCTAATCTAAGTCTCTGCCACCGCCAGCTGTGTGACCTTGGATGAGTTGCTTAGTTTCTCTGGTCCTCACTTTGTCACAAGTAGAAAGTCAGATTTTGGGGATCTTTGAAAGTAAGACCTTCACTAAGTCTAGCCTCCACACCTTACGTTGAAAGCTCCTGAGAGAGCAGATGGCCTTGAAGGAGAGGCTGGTAGACGGGCAAGCAGAAGCCCTCAGAGGATGACTGAGAGGAAGATGAGCTCCACGGCTGGTTGGGGGAGACAACAGGGAGTGGCAAGGCCTGTGGCTGGCCCAGCAAGGGCAGGCTCCATCCAGTGATCGTCAGAGCTAATGTCTCCTGCAGCAACACAGGACCCGCTCTGCCCCACAGAGCTCCCCGCTCCACACAGACCCTGCCGTGGGCCACCAGGCCGAGGTCTCCTAAGGACCACCTGCTCTCTTCCCAGATAAAGGAACTGAGGTCCAAGCAGAGGAGAGGGTGTGCCTGCAGCCACAGAGCTGGCTATTGATATTAGTCGCATAACTAAAACCATCATTTTAATAAAACACAAAGACAAGGAGCTCTTGAACTTGGCATATGAAAACCCGACATGAAAAAGTTGTAAACAGGGAATGCTGGGTTTTACTTACCTCCTTGGACTTAAAGTTTCTTTCCAATAAACAACAAGATGAAGCGCAAAACTGGTTTCTTTCCATTACCTTTTTTTTTTTCTGGACTTCAGGCCTCTAAATAACCCAAATAGAGGAGACCACAGATTATGTAATACCTGTTTATATTTTTCGTAAACTAGCCAGTGGTTTTAGAGCTGAAGATGGTGCTGAGATTAATTCTGTATATTTCCATCGCCCTCGGGTTTCTCACTGTGGTCCTTCATGGTTGATGGAAATTCCCCATCTTGGCGAGGCTCAGAGATGATGAGGGATTTGAACTCTGCACGTGGGGACACTACATATGCCAACTGGCCTCAGAGTCAGAGGCTGTGGCTTCTCGTCCGCACAGGGCCGCCTCTGTCCACTTGGCCCTGGGTAAGCATTTACTTGTTTTGGGGCCTCACTCTGCCCAGCTGTGTAAACTGAGGTTAGGGGAGACCTAAATGAGGTCCCTGTGTACCAATGCTGGAATTTTAATTAGAGGGGTATCTGGGTTTGGTGGAACAAGATGGACTGAAACTTCCCATGGGGTTACAGGGTGAGGTGCCCTCCTGCCAAGAGGGATGCTGGCCTTAAGAAGGTAACAAGGCTGGCGTGGGGCTGAGGGAAGAGGGGCTACAGCCGGGGTGAGCACCTCCCTGCCCCCACCCCATCCTTCTGCCTGGGCTTACATCACCTCCTCTGGCTTCCTCCTCTTACAGTAAACGGCCTGAGGCCAGGAAGGGGTCAGAGCCCTGGCAAGGCTACGCAGTGAGTCAGGGACAAAGCTGGCTGGAGCAGGGCTTGGTTTCCCCCCCTTTCGAACTATAGATGGGACAGTGTGTCCCCAGGTCAATTCAATGAGTGTCAGAATTAGATCCCCAACACTCTGACATCAGTCTTGAGACTCTGTTGGCTCCCTTCTGCCTCCCAGTCTGTTCCTTAGAACTTCGAGTGCCCAAGACCTCTCTCTCCTCTCCCTTCTAACAAAAGCAGTCCCTTCCCCCAAAGGCAGTCCCTTCCCCAATCCCCAAATCCTAGTGCTGGGAGCCAACCAGAGATGCGAGAGGAAATGGTAAAGTGCCCAGAGGTGCAGGGACCACACTTCAAATCAGCAGAATGAAGATGTCACAGTGACACTTCCGGAGTCTGGGGTAGGTCGGGGACAGTGAATGAGCTGTCCCTTTGCCTAATCTCATGCCCTTTCTTCCCCCAGGATATAAAACGAGTGGCCAAGAGCGACCCAGTGGGGTCCAGGGAAGTGACTGTGATCTAAAGTCACAACCTACTGACACCTGGGGCAAGCCCGGGGTGACTCAGCCCCGCCACTACAGGTACGTGGCCTTGGGCAAGCGATTGCTCTTCTTCGAGCCTCACCTTCCTGTATGTGAAGAAAATAATCTCTTGCAAGGCAGGTGTGAGGAATGGATAAGGGGATGAGTGACTGGGCATCTAGCAGGTGTGGAAGCCCTACCTGGGCACAGAGAGGGTTCAAGGCAGAGACCTGGCAGATTTCTTCCAGGCCAGTTGGCCACACTGCTCAGGGCAGGAGAGGGGAACCCTGCTCCACAGAGAATGGCGTCTGAGTTTAGAAAATGTTCAGTTCAGTTCTCCAGGTCTTTATTCATTGACTATTAGCTGCCAAACCCTATTCTTAGCAAACATCAGCATGAGCAGCATCCTCCTTTCACTTCGTGAACAGCAGGCGTCCGTGCACTGTCTCACCTTCCCTCAGAGCTTACCCTGAGAGGTGGGAGTTATTATTAGCCCCATCTTATAGATGGAGACAGCAAAGAGATCGAACCAGTCCATCCTAAAGGAAATCAGTCCCAAATATTCATTGGAAGGGCTGATGCTGAAGCTGAAGTTCCAATACTTTGGTCACCTGATGCAAAGAGCTGACTCACTGGGAAAGACCCTGATGCTGCAAGATTGAGGCTAGGAGGAGACAGGGGGGACAGAGGAGGAAATGGTTGGATGGCATCACCAACGCAATGGACATGAGTTTGAGGAAGGTCCAGGAGATGGTGAAGGACAGGGAAGCCCGGGGTGCTGCCGCCTACAGAATCACAAAGAACTGGACATGCCTGAGCAACTGAACAACATAGATGGAGAAATCGAGGGCTGAAGTTAAATAAATGACAGAAAATCACAGAACTGAACTGGTGGCTTACAGAACTAACGTTTTGTGTGTGCAGCATGTGGGATCTTAGTTCCCTGACCAGGAATCAAACCTGCGCTTCCTGCAGTGGAAATGGGGAGTCTTGATCACTGAACCACAAGGGAAGTCTCTACAGAACCGAATTTAATCCTGGGTGTTTTGATTCCTGAATTTGGCATTTAGCCCTTCTCGTGTACAAAAAATCCCATGGATGGAGGAGCCTGGTGGGCTGCCGTCCATGGGGTCGTGAAGAGTCGGACACGACTGAGCGACTTCACTTTCACTTTTCACTTTTATACACTGGAGAAGGAAATGGCAACCCACTCCAGTAGTCTTGCCTGGAGAATCCCAGGGGCGGGGGAGCCTGATGGGCTGTCGTCTATGGGGTCGCACAGAGTCGGACACGACTGAAGTGACTTAGCAGTAGCAGCAGCTGTGTACAAAGCTGAAGGCAGAGGCCTCAGAACAGAAAACCTCAGAGGTGGCCTGGCTGAACAAAGAGGGGCAGCGTCATTTTGTGACTAAGATTGGAGGCTATGAGACCAGAATGCCCACGCTCAATTTGCTATCAGTTCTGTGACCTTGGACTAGTTACTCAACCTCTCTGAACCTCAGTTTCCCAGTGATGATATGGGACAGCTGTGTACAAAGCTGAAGGCAGAGGCCTCAGAACAGAAAACCTCAGAGGTGGCCTGGCTGAACAAAGAGGGGCAGCGTCATTTTGTGACTAAGATTGGAGGCTATGAGACCAGAATGCCCACGCTCAATTTGCTATCAGTTCTGTGACCTTGGACTAGTTACTCAACCTCTCTGAACCTCAGTTTCCCAGTGATGATATGGGTGTACTTCCCCTAAAAGACTATTATGCAAATGAAATAGGTACAAAGTGCCAAGAAATGCCTGGCACAGTGTCAGTTCTCAGAGGCATCAGTTGTTATCAACACTGTGGCTCTTTCAGGATCCTCTAAAAGAGTCTGGTTACCTTGGCTTGGGTCATATTTGTATTCCATCTCCAAACACCAGTGATGGAAAAACCATATCTTTCCTAAAGTCCAGAGATCAAAGGTAGCGGGAGCGGGGTAGGGGCAGGTGGGCCAACGTTATCTGTGCTTTGCCCAAAAGGGCAGAGAGTTTGAGCGACTGTCCAAGTTTACCCAGCATCAGAGATGACTCAAAGCCAGCCCAGGCTTCCCATTCCTCAGCTGGTGCCTGAGACCCGAAGGGATGATTTTGCAGTGGGCAGGAGGGCAGAAGTGGGCATTCTGGAGGGGATTCAGCCTAAGCTTGAATCCTAGATGGTGTAACTGGGGGCAAGGGATGAACCTCCCTATCCCAGAAGTCTTCATCTGTCAAATGGGAACGCCACGGTAACTACCTCAGAGGATTGCCATGAGGCTTAAATAGAGGCTGCCTGTGCAGAGTGAGGGCTCAGGAATAGAGCTCAAAGCCCACCCCCGCCCAGGACAGTGCCCTCCCCAGCTCCCCATCTTCCGCGGCACACAAGGATGGCCAGGGGCCTGCTGTGTGCAGGGGGGCCCACTTCAATAACTCCAGGCTGAGACCTGGTATGGTTCTGTTCTGGGCACTTCTGCAGAGAATGGAGGCATGATGAACAGCTGAAACTCAGAGCTTCTGGTCCGACCTGGCTTCCCTACCAGTTGCTCTGTGAGCCGGGGCTACTCACTGTCCCTCCCTGAGCCTTATCGTTCTCATCTGTAGAAGCGAGAAAAGATACACACCCGAGCAAATGCAGAGGCGGCGAGACCTACAGAAGACCACCGATGGGAAAGATACAGGAGCCGTGCCAGCAGAAACATACTCCCTCCTAGGTCACTGGATGCCAAAGCCAGCCCCCACCCCCTCACTTCCACTTCCGCTCGCAGAGGGCCACTTTAGTCACCGGAAGGAATTGGGGAGGCCCTGGATAGGCTTGGGAAGCAGGAAAGGACCCCTAGGGCTGCTGTTACTATGACAACAGGTGGCCCAGCCCCAGCCTGCTCCATCCTCCTTGCATCCTCAAGGCTTGCCCGGGGAGCGCAGGATCCTGGAGGGCCCTGGCCAGTGGAAGACATACTTACGATTCACTGTCCCAGGTCAGGGCTGGTGACTGAGGCCAAGGAGACGGAGCCCTGTCCTTGCCCGTATTTAAGCACTGGACCCAGAGGGGCGAAGGGGGAGGCTGCTGGTAAACATTAACCAAGGTCACCCCAGTTATCAGAGGAACAAACAAGGACTAAGTCCATTGGCTGGACACTGAACTGCCTGCTCACGTTGTCCAGCGGTGCTCCTTCTGGGCGGCACGCAGCCCTGTGCTCCATATCCCCGAGAGAGTCTTTGTGCCCAGCTCATAAACCACAGCATCCTGCATCCAAGCTGGGGTGGCATTGATGCCGACATTCTGGGGGATGGCATGATTTTGCTGGCCTGCAGTCCATTGGGGAGCTCTCAGTTGCTACTCCATTGGTAGCAAGAGCTACCATTTATGGAGCCACCTCGAAATGCCCACTGCTGGGACTTCCCTGGTAGTCCAGTGGTTAAGAATTTGTCTGCCAGGGCAGAGGACATGGGTTTGATCCCTGGTCAGGGGAGATTCTCTGGGGCAAATAAGCCCATACAGCAACTGCTGGAGTCTGTGCCCTAGAGACCGTGGCCCATAACCAGAGAAGCCACTGCAATGGGAGGCCGTGCACCGCAACTAGAGAAGCCCCTTTGCCACAACTAGAGGAAGCAGCAGCAAAGATCCAGTGCAGCCAAAAAGAATTAAAAAAAAAAAAAGGCCCACTGCTGAAGATGCGAGGGGTAGAGAATGTTATGAGCTCAGCTGGCAGGCAGAGAAATTGGTCATCTACCTAAAGTCACCAAGCAGACACAAAACCTCTCTCGCCTTCCCTGGAAAGAAAATGGGTCCTGACTGCAGTTGACACAGCTACCTAAGGCTGATATGGGTGGTGTGGGCACCCGCCCCGGGTCAGAGAGTAAATTTACAAAGAGTTGTGTGGCCTCAGGCAAGCTGGTCCATCTCTCTGAAACATGGGGTTGTTTCATTTGCATCAAGGCTTTGGAGGTCCCATTTCCAGCTCATTGTCAGGGATATGGAAATCACTTAGGTAAAGCACCAGGCACACACTAGGCTCTTGATTCTGATCTGCACAGCCCTCTGCTCACACCTGCTCACCAAGCTTCTCCAGGTGGGAGGAGGTGCAATTCCTGGCCAGCCTCAGGCCTGTTTCTATTTCCACTGGCTCTGGCTTCCGGCCATCTAACTCGACCACAGGCTGCCTGAATTTTCCTGGGACCTGTGGCCCCATCCAGGAGCTATGGCAGGCTTTTGGGGGCACTGGTGGTGGCCAGGGTGGTAGTGTGGGATTGAGGCCAGTAGGTCCCTATTGGGGTGGTGCACGTAGTGTGACGCCAGCCGCCTTGGGCTTTTCAGTGGGTTAGAGTCCATTTAGAAGCCTGAGGCAGTTGGCATCACGCTGTGTGCACCGCCCTACACGCCCTTGGCACACCATGTACACTCTGTATTTGTTGAGCCAGTGGACAAGTGTGTCTTTGTCCTTCACTCATCCCCTGGCCCCAGCTATGGGACTGTGCCTGGCGAATAGCCTGTAGGTTCCTCTAGCACACAGGTTTAGACCAGGGAACCCAGCATCCCCACTCATTGGCTGTGAGATCTCAGGTGAGTCGTTTAACCGCTTCATGCTCAGTTTTCCCATCTGTAAAATGGGGATGTGACAGTTCATACCTTGCTGGGCTGCTGCGAGGATTAAATGCAGCAGTTTCGGGGCTCAGAGCCCAGTGTCGGGGCACATGGTGAGCCCTGTGCCCGTGGATCTCCTTGCTGTGATTCTAGGTGGGTGGTCTGAGGATGAGCGGAGCGTTCCAGGAGCTTCCCTCCAGGTTTCCCTTACTCAGTCCTCTCAGTGTCCCTGTGAGGAGAGTGTGTACCACCCCACGTATAGGAGCAGAAACGAGGTCAGGGAGGGAAGGACTCTCCGCTCCCATCTCTCCGGACTCTCCGATTCCACAAGCTAGCTTCAGAACACTGACTCTTTCCCCTGAGCTGGCTGAAGGGGTTTCTTACCCAGGGCTCTGCACCTACCTGTAGCTTGAAGACCTAGGGTGTGATGAAACAAGGCCTGCCCTCGGTACATTCTGGACATTTGTTCCCCTCCCCGTGCCTCAGTTTCCTCATCTGTAAAATGGCCTCCCTCCACGCCTGGCTGCCCCTCTCAGCTCTCGCACTGAGTGGGCGTAGGCAAGTGTCCAGGCTGTTGCCACGCTTAGTGCCTCTCAGCCTGGTGGTCTGGGGCAGGTGGGAAGGTGCCCCCCATCCCCCTTACCTTCAAGGCCAGGTTCTTGTGGCAGAAGGAACTCCTCCTCCCCTGGGGCTCCTGGAGGCGGTGTGTGCCCTGAGCGCAGTGCCCAGGTTCTGCCAGCGCAGGAGGAAGGAGCTTCTGGGTGGTTCAGGCAGCAGGTCTGGGAGGGGTGGGGACCCTGGGCAGGAAGCCGCCTTGCACAAAGCTGCCAGGAGCCAGGCAGATGCCAGAAAGCCCTTCCCAGCCCAGGCAGTAATCCTGTGTGTCACTTGTCCCTGCTGTGTCTGGCTGTGTGACCCAGGATGAATCACCCAGTGCCTTTGAGCTTCTGTAAGCGGGCTGGTAGCACCTGGCAGAGCAGATTAAAGGGCATGACAGGTGTCTCCTTTGGGCCCAGAGCCGGGCTCAACATTTCGGCAGGTTTCCAGGGCCACCTGTGGAGAGAGGTGGCCTGAGCCACCTCTGAAATGCACAAGGGGAGCCCCACAGAGACTGAGATGAGCTGTGTTTATGGGGGAGGGTGTGTCACAGACGCTGGCTGCAGGAAGAAGGGATGTAAGACATCAGTGGGGACTGGGGCACTTGGAGGAGGAGTGAAGAAAGAGCATGAGGCAGGGCCTGGGAGAAAGTGAGGGGCTCTGGGTTGGGACCTGATCCTTTTGAGTCCAAGGCTCCATGCTCAGCCCTTCCTCGTCTCCCCATCCTCCCACTGCCCACTTCTCTAGTATTTCACGCTGCAGAGAGCTCCTCTGAACGTGCATCCTGGGAAGGAGGGGTGGGATGATCCAGGAAAATGGGCAAGCACAGACTGCCTAGGGTGAGTCCACCCAGGGGCCACTCTCCAATCACAAATCAGAAGCCAATTTGGAGAAAGTTCTGTCTACTTGGTTACTTCTGGAACTGTTGATTGTTGTATCCAGACTGATTCTCTGGGAGTGAGTGTATCCTAGAAAGATGCTGTGGGCTGGCTGTGAATCGGCAGTGTTTGAGGAGACCCTGTCCCCCCATAATCCTGCCTAGATATGGGAGAGGGATGGAAAGAGACAGTGAAGCGTGCAGTCTGCAGCAGGAAGGGAGTGAGGGGAGGCGTATAGACCAGGCAGATGAAGGATCAGAGGCCCTGCTTGGTCCAGAGCGTGAGGGGCACTTCAAGGATGCTACATCTGTTGGCAGAGTCTCCCAGAGAGTGTGGGACCTAGCCTACTCTGACTGCCCCAGGCACACACACAGACACATCAGTGTACCCCTGATGCTCACTATGGGAGCCCTCTTCCAGGTGCCAGCTCCCTTCTTCAGGGGGCACTGTGGCTTAGTGGCTCAGGCATGGGCTGAGGGGCTGAGCACCTGGATTTAAGCCTTCACTCCACCACTCTCTGATGAGATCTTAGCTAATTAACCTCTCTGCACCCTCATTTCCTCTTCTGTGATTGGGGAATAAGAATGACCACTTCTTCACAGGACTGTTAACAGCCAGTGTGATGATAACACACAAGACCGAGGGCAGTCTCAGGCACAGATGGGCCCTAAGTCAATGCCAAACATTTTATCTTTGATATTCTGAGCCCGGAAAACCTCAGATGAATCCCAGGATCTGAGCAGGAGAAAGATTTGGAGGGAGGGGCTAGTGCATTTGTTCGGGGACACCTCTTTAGATTCAAGCTTCTGCCTACAGGCCACTAATCCCCTCTCCTGGGGGCTGGGCTCATTTTGCTTCCTTAGGTCAGAGGGCCCTGGGCAATTACATCTTTCTGAGCACCTGTGAGGGGCAGAGGGCCAAGTTGGATGAGGGGTGGTTGGAGCCAGGGGAACCTAGACTTAGAGGAGGAACTCATTTCAGCTCTCTGAGCCTCAGTTTCCTCCTCTGTTAAATGGGCATACTTAGAATCTCTCTTGTTCATTTGATTGTCATGAGGCTTAAATGTAGGGAAGCTGCTTTATTAGCATGCCTGGCACCATGTCCACCTTCTCATAGCTCATTTACATTAGTAGGGTTAGTTGTGTGGTCCAGGTTTTTGATTCCAGGAGATGGACCGAGTTTGCATCATCAGGATGAGTTCATTTCATCCTGGCATCTCGCAACTCTGCCAGCTTGCAACACCCTTGAGGACCTTCTTTCCTTCTGTGCCCAACGTCCATGGCTACTTCCTGTGTGTGCAGTTCAATTCTTGCTTTTCCTGGAACTATCTGACTTATTCACAGCTTTTCCTTTCACTCTTCATCCTTACCTGGAGAAAAAGAAGGCAACTCTTTGCATCGTAAGTGACAATACAGTTACTATTAGCAGAAGGAATAGAACACCCAGCTGTTGCTCCACCCCCTACTTGTTAAAATGAATAAAAGGAATGTTTTTATTGTCACTATTTTTTACACACTTTATTTTAACTTTATCCTTTGGAATGTTTGGCCATTGTGGACTTTCACCTTTTATGAGGCTCAACCCCTGTCCTGTTAATAAGTATTTCCTTGTGGATGTTCACAATTTGGGAATAAGGAATCCCTTTCATTTATCTCTCATCTCCTTTCTGCAACCCTGGCTGACATCTTAGAAAGCACACGCTTGTTTTCTGGCAGTGACACCATGCCCAGGCCCATCTTCTTTCTCTTCTTCCCCAAGACTTGGTATCAGCAACCCTCTCTGGGCGAGGAAGAGAGTGGGGGTTGGCAAAGGTCCTCCTGGGCACCACAGGGAAGGCTGGATGTGCAGGAGGCTGAGAAGGACTTTGGGACTTGTTTTTCAGAAGTGTAAGCCCTGCGTGAGTGTCTCAGATAACAGAGAGCAATAGGGCTCTTTCAGCTTGCCCAACACGGACCTTGGGTTGCAGTGGTTCGATTTACCTTGTTGCCTTCTATCCTGTTGACTTTAGACATTTCTGTTTGCTTGAGTCCCTTGCTGCCTTCATTTTACAATGCAACCTCCCAGACCAGCTCCAATGTGTGATCTTTCAACACTTGCATCACATCACAGCCGATCCTTCATGAGCACGTACTACCCCGGCTCTGTGTCAGTCCTGTGCATTGGGTAGCAGTGATGTCCTCTCAGTATAGATGAGGAAACCGAGGCACAGCTACCACGAAGCTGGCGGTGCGGCCCCTCTGCCTCCCTCCTCTTCTATTCCTCCCTTCTTCCCTCTGCTTACAATCAGCTTCTGTGGTCCTCTTCCTTCATTTCCTCACCGACTCACGCGCTTGCTCATTTAGTCATTCATTCACTACATATTATGATCACCTTTTGGTTCAGAGTTGGCAAAGGTGAAAAAATGTGATCTCAATTGCTCAGAAACTCACAGCCCAGTGGGAACCCAAACCTCAAGGGCCAAAGCCCTTTAAGTTGTCCCATTGAGGGAGAGCTGGAGTGGGGATGTGTTTAAGAGATCAGCAGGACACAGGAGCAACACTGGACGCAGAGCTGACATCAGGTGTAAATACCAGGAGGCACTGGGGCAGACCCCAGGGTTCCTTAGAGTCTTTCCCTTCCCCATGAAAAGAAGGAGGAAAGAGTCCAAAGACAGACCCACCTCCTGCTGGCAGGGCCCTGCAGACAGGGGCAGTTCACAGCCTGTCTCCTTTTTTCCTCTCTTTCTACCCCATCTCCACTCTGCGGCTCAGGCCTCCATCACCTCACATGCCTCTCCTCCTCCCTGTCCTAGTCAGGTAGCTGAGACCCCTCCTCAGAGGCTTTCCTTCCCCAGAAGTCCTCTCCAGTAGGGACAGTTTATTCTCGTACACACCTGCCACATGAGAAGTCCAATTCTCCTGGCCCCAGCCCTGCCTCCAAACCTCTCTTCCTCTAACAGTCATGTAGCCACCTCCCCGGACAGTCCTGCCTTCTCCCAGCTTCATCGCTGACACCCACAGGCCCAGGGACCACATCCTACACCCTAGGGGAAGGGCATCTGGGCCCAGCCCGGGCTCTTCTGCTGATCACCACCCTTGTGGATGACTGTCTGAGCCTCCAGCCCCTCGCTTCCTGTCCTTCTCTGTTCCTGCAACCTCTTTAGCTTCTCTCCACCCACACATGACCTGCTGTGTTCGATGTCAAGCTGGAGGCCTCTTAGGTCAGCGCTTCACCTGCAGCCCCTTCTTGGTTGCCCCCTCCCCGTGCCCGTCTGCCCCTCTGTCCCTGACCCTCGCGGGACTACTGGTGCGAACATGAGAAGATCATCAACTTAAACCTCATGGTCCATCTGGCCCACCTCTTTGGTCCATTTCTGTCCATACCTTTGTGAGCAAGAGAGGAATGTCCCCAGAGGCGCCCATGTCCTAATCTCCAGGACCTGTGAGTGTGTCATTTTCCATGGCAAAAAGGGACATTGCAGATGTGACTAAGATTAAGGATCTTGGGATGCTGTGGTACATATACACAATGGAGTATTACTCAGCCATTAAAAAGAATACGTTTGAATCAGTTCTAATGAGGTGGATGAAACTAGAGCCGATTATACAGAATGAAGTAAGCCAGAAAGAAAAACACCAATACAGTATACTAACACATATATATGGAATTTAGAAAGATGGTAACGATAACCCTGTATGCGAGACAGCAAAAGAGACACATGTATAGAACAGTCTTTTGGACTCTGTGGGAGAGGGAGAGGGTGGGATGATTTGGGAGAATGGCATTGAAACATGTATAATATCATATAAGAAGTGAATCACCAGTCTAGGTTCAATGCAGGGTGCAGGATGCTTGGGGCTGGTGCACTGGGATGACCTGGAGGGATGGTGTTGGCGGGGGGAGTTGGGAGGGGGGTTCGGGATTGGGAACACGTGTACACCCGTGGAGGATTCATGTTGATGTGTGGCAAAACCAATTGTAAAGTAAAATAAAAAAAAGCAAAAAAAAAAAAAAAGAAATTATCTTGGGTTATCCAGGTGAGCCTAATATAATTACAAAGGTCCTTATAAAAGAGGAACAGGAGGGTTGGAGTCAGGGAAGGAGAGGTTAGGTTAGGTTGACATGAGGAAGGGGCCACAGATTCAAAGATGCGGGATGATGTGTGGCAAAACCAATTGTAAAGTAAAATAAAAAAAAGCAAAAAAAAAAAAAAAGAAATTATCTTGGGTTATCCAGGTGAGCCTAATATAATTACAAAGGTCCTTATAAAAGAGGAACAGGAGGGTTGGAGTCAGGGAAGGAGAGGTTAGGTTAGGTTGACATGAGGAAGGGGCCACAGATTCAAAGATGCGGGTGCCCTCTAGAAGCTGGAGAAAGCAAGGGAAAGGACTTACTTCCAGTCTCCAGAAGGAATTGAATTTCGCCCTGCTTCCACACTGCTAGTGGTGAAGAATCTGCCAGCCAATGCAAGAGATGCAAGAGATTCAGGTCTTATCCCTGGATTGGAAAGTTTCCCTGGAAGAGGAAATGTCAACCCTTTAGAGTATTCTAGTCTATAAAATCCCTTGGACAGAGGAGTCTGGTGGGCTACAGTCCATGGGGGTTCTAGAATCAGACCTGACTGAATGCACAGAGACCACCTTTATTTTAGATAAAAATTTTTAAGCAAATTATATATTTTTAAATATTTTGGCTGCACTGGGTCTCCAATGCAGTGAGAGGGCTTCTCTTGTTGCGGAACACCAGTTCAGTTGCCCATGGCACGCAGCATCTTAGTTCCCTGACCAGGTATCAGACCTGTGTCCTCTGTATTGGAAAGTGATTCTTAACTGCTGGACAACCAGGGAAGTCCTTTGATTTTGGATTTCTGACCCCCAGGACTGTGAGATAATAAATTTGTGCTGTTTTGGGAGGTAAGTTACAGTAATTTTGTTACAGCAGCAACAGGAAACTTGCACAATCTTCACATTCCTTTGTTTTCTTTCGTGCCCGCCCAGCACCCTCTATCCATCTAGTCACCCTCTGTCGCTTGCCCCATCCATAGTCCTGGGGTTTACTCCTGGAGCCCCAACACTGGCTTTTTGTTGCTGTAGTTTCTGCAGCCCAGCCCATCTCACTCCCCGGGGCTCATCCCAGCATCCCCTCCACAGGAGTCAAACAATAGCCCACAGGCCCATCCAGCCTGCCATCGCTTTTGAATGGCCAGAAAGCCAAGAGGGCTTCTGCATGTTTAAATGATTGAGAAGAAAAGGAAAGAATTGTGTAACATTTTGTAACACACACAAAAATGATATGCAAGTCAGTCCTCAGCGTCCACATACAATGTTCTGCAGGGACACAGCCACGCCTGTCTGTTCATTGTCCAACACTGTTTTCATGCTCCAGGTGCAGAGTTGAATGGTTGTGGCAGAGACCGGATGGCCTTCAAAGCCTAAGTATTTACTATCCAGCTTTCCCAAAACAAATGTGCTGACCCCTGACTGAGGGCCCAGTCACATCCACACCTCCATCTCATCATCACTTTGTCCCTGGCCGGGCATTGCCTCCCAGGCTGCCAGCCTTTGTCAGGCTGCTCTCTATCCTGCGAGGGAAGCACCTTTGTCTTCCTCCTCATGTGTCTGACACAGCCTTCCAGAACAGTCTCATCATGAGCTTTCCTGATATCCCACCCCCATATCCCAGCGTCCCTACTGGCTGCTGCTTCCATGGCACTTTGTCCACCTCCATTACAACAGTTATCTTAGTAGCTGATGCTTTTTGAGCATATCATGCATGCCAGACAGGAGCCTAAGTGTTTCAGAGAGTGAGGTCTTCTTCCTGCCACATTATGCCTATGAGGTGGGTATTTTGTTATCCCTGTTCTCCCAATGAGGAAACTGAGGCTCATAGATGTTAAGCAACTGGCCCCAGGTCACAGAGCCAGGGGACAGCAGAGAAGACATTTGACTCAAGCTGTGTGACCACAGGGCAAGGAGCCATCCTCATACTCAGCTCTACCACCAGACTGCAGTCACCGGAGGCCAGGACCCTGTTCTCTCAGCCTCTCTGACTCTGAGTTGGGCCCCAAACAGGTGCTCACAGGTGCCTGATGAGCTGAGCTAAATGAAAGAGAGTCGAACTGGAGCCTTAAAAAAAATCAGATGGTTAACGTGCTTTGCCAGGTTACACGTGTGGAAACCTTTAGGATGCTAAACATTTGCATGCAGCATGCAGCTTCATAGACTAAAGAACAAACCGCTGTTCTGGCCAGTCGAGCCCAGCCAGAAGTCATCGTCTGAACAATCTCCCAGGGGCCCCCTCCATGGGAAGGCCGAGGCGAGAGGGCTGGCTTGTTGTTCCTCACAGCCTGGACCAAGAGCCTGGTGGCTCTGCTCGCTGTGCCTGGCCTCCCCCACCACCCAGGCCTACTTCCCCATCTGCCTCTTCCTCTGTCCTGCAAGAAAAGGGGAATGGTTCATGGGAGCACAGCACAGCGGGGGCTGAGCTATAATGGTGAAATGCCACCGAGGGAAGGGGGTTGCGTCATGCCTTCTGTCCCCTTCTTTCTCTCTCTCTGGGACTCAGCCTGGCGAGTGTGAGGACCCTTCTCCACAGGTGCCTGATGAGCTGAGCTAAATGAAAGAGAGTCGAACTGGAGCCTTAAAAAAAATCAGATGGTTAACGTGCTTTGCCAGGTTACACGTGTGGAAACCTTTAGGATGCTAAACATTTGCATGCAGCATGCAGCTTCATAGACTAAAGAACAAACCGCTGTTCTGGCCAGTCGAGCCCAGCCAGAAGTCATCGTCTGAACAATCTCCCAGGGGCCCCCTCCATGGGAAGGCCGAGGCGAGAGGGCTGGCTTGTTGTTCCTCACAGCCTGGACCAAGAGCCTGGTGGCTCTGCTCGCTGTGCCTGGCCTCCCCCACCACCCAGGCCTACTTCCCCATCTGCCTCTTCCTCTGTCCTGCAAGAAAAGGGGAATGGTTCATGGGAGCACAGCACAGCGGGGGCTGAGCTATAATGGTGAAATGCCACCGAGGGAAGGGGGTTGCGTCATGCCTTCTGTCCCCTTCTTTCTCTCTCTCTGGGACTCAGCCTGGCGAGTGTGAGGACCCTTCTCCTTGGCCCCACTGCCCGGGAGCTCACCCTGTTATCTCCTTACCATCTCCAGGTATGTACCCTCACACCCCTCCTCCCTGCCAGCTACATCCCCCTCCAACCTCCAGCTCCTCACAACATAAGCCCAGAAAAAAAAAAAAAAAAAAAACTCCCCATTCTCTGCTTGGCTATTGGGAGCCAGCACTGTGAACAGATTCTTATCTTCCCAACAGCTCTGCAACAAAGATCGTGTCATATCCACCCTGCAGGTGAGGCTCAGAGAGAATAAATAGAATGAATCTATAAAATTCATTTTATAGAATTGAATGAATTCTTTCTCTTGAATCCTCTTCTCGGTTGCTACCACCTTGATATCACTTCCTTTCCTTATTTTCATAGTCTATCATTACCAAGATGTTATTTACATGTGGTAAAAACATAATTCTGAATGTACAGTTCAATGTGTTCACATTTGTGCACATCTGTGTAGCCTCCACTCTGACTGACATGTTAAAGAACAGATCCTTCAGGCCAGGAAGTTTCTTTCCATCCATCACCCAATCCTCCCCACTGTTAGCTTCTGTTTGGGCGTTGGTCTCCATTGATGAGTCTCGCCTCTTCCAGAAGGGCATGTACATGGGAGAATACATTCTGGACATTTATTGTGTCTTTGGTTCGATAGCGTGTTTTTGAAATTCATCAAAGACATTGCCTCTTTCATCAATTTTGCCCTGTTTCTTGTGGAGTGCGATTGCATCTTAAGGATGGACCACAATCAGTGTATCTATTGAGAATGTCTGGGCAGTTTCTAATGCTGACTATTAGGAATCAAGCTCCTATGTGCCTTCACGGGCAAGTCTCGTGTTTTCATTTCACTTGGGCGGAATGCCTAGTGATAGGATCTCCTACATGGAACTTTATAAGGAGCTGCCCTCTCTCCGCTCCACCTTCCCCTTCCTGATGTCCTAAAGGCTTCTGGGATTGGAGCATAGAAGCAGTTTAAATTCCAGACCTGTCTTCAGGAGCTGAGAACCTGGATCCAGTGGCTTCGTCTTCTCTGGGGAGTGGGAATGAGTATGATCATTTTATTATCATGGGGTTCTAAGGGAGGATTGATTCCGTGAGATACTGATCATGAAAAGTCTGGCTCAAAAAATATGATTTCCCTGTTTTTGGTCATCCTTGGGGCTATGTGGTAGTGATTTTAACAGCAGGCAACTACAAATGAAATAGTTCAGTCAAATGAGCAAAAACCAATATTGCCCCTAGGAAGTGGGTGAAATCAATACTTTCCATTCTAATTACACAGATTTTGAGGCCTTGTATTCAACCATCCACCTTACAGAGGGTTGAGCAAGTAAGGTAAACACAGCTAGGTCAACAGCTGCCTCCTGGAAAGAGGGTCTGTGCAGAGCAAACGTGGGGACGTGTGTTTTCCTTCCTCTGTCCTTGTCCTCCACCTCCGGCCTCTCCGGGGTACAAGGGAAGCAGGTGGGGGAAGCTCTGGAGGCTAGGGTGGGGGGGTGGCCCAAGGCAAACACTTTGTGCACACACACACACACACACACGCACACACACACACACACACACACACGCAGACACAATATCCCCCCACATGACACTTGGGGCTCCCCTTTCTTATATGCAGAGTTCTGGAAAAATGGTGGTTCCAACCCTGTCCGGATCAGTGTGGAGTTTGGCAAGAAGGTAGGATGTGGGGACAGTCAGAGTTGGCTTCAGTTCACTGTGGACAAGTTACTTAACCCCTCAACTCTTCACTGTCCTTATCTGTAAATGCAGATTTTGGTTCCAGGGTCCTAGGGCGACTGTTAGTGTAAGATCATTGAATATATGGAAAGGACTGGCATGTCATGGACTCAGTAGAAATTGATTCCCCTTCTCTACCCTCTTCCCTCTTGGTCTTTTGGTTTGATTTGAACATGAAGAAGTAAGAGACCAACCTCATTTGAATACAATGTAGAGGGTAAGAACCAATATATGTAGAAACTAAAGAATATGCATAGAGGGCTTTGGAAGGAAACAGACTTGGAATTATCTGGAATAATGCACTAACCAGCTGGGTGACTTTAACTTTCTTCTGCGTATTTTTGTGTGTTGATATTTTCACAAGGAGGTGTTGCTTCTGTAAAAACATACATCTCTGATTCCTTTTAACTGATCAACCGAACAGAAGGACGCTGTACTCACATAGGTGACAGTTTCTTGCAGTCTCTCTGACAGAGAAGATTGCCTTAGGATGTCTCTTTTAACCTCTTTGGATTTCCTCCAAACACCCTACCCTTTGGACGTCTGCCTGATGGAGTGGAAAGGCTTCTATGTGAAGCCAGTTCTAGACAGCTGTTAGTAACTGTGAGATTTTATGAAAATTAATCTCTGTAAGCCCAGCAATGAAACAGAGATTGTGCCTACTTTAGAGGATTGGAGGCTTCCCTGGTGGCTCAGATGGTAAAGAATCTGCCTGCAATGCAGGCGACCAGTGTTCAATCCCTGGGTCAGGAAGATCCCCTGGAGAAGGAAATGGCAACCTTCTCCAGTATTCTTACCTGGAGAATTCCATGGACCAAGGAGCCTGCAGGCTACAGTCCAAGGAGTCGCAAAGAGTCAGACATGACTGAATGACTATCACTCACTCACTAGCGTGTTTGGAGGAGGCCTGAATTCGATGATGGTGTACAGTCCAAGTGTCTGCTGCTGCTGCTGCTAAGCCACTTCAGTCGTGTCCAACTCAGTGAGACCCCATAGACAGCAGCCCACCAGGCTCCCCCGTCCCTGGGACTCTCCAGGCAAGAACACGAGTGGGTTGCCATTTCCTTCTCCAATGCATGAAAGTGAAAAGTGAAAGTGAAGTTGCTCAGTCGTGTGTGTCCGACTCTTCACGACCCCATGGACTGCAGCCCACCAGGCTCCTCTGTCCATGCGATTTTCCAGGCAAGAGCACTGGAGTGGGTGCTGTTGCCTTCTCCACCGTCCAAGCGTCTAGAAGCTCCTTAACGGGTGCAGTGGCAGTTTGCCTCCCCCGTGGTGTGTAGCTCACAGTCTACGGATATTGCCTCCGGCAGCCTCACAACAGCCCTGTGAGATAATCCCTGCCTGTTATCATCTCTCTCGACAGATGAGCAACCGAAACTCAGATAATTTAAGGGACTTGCCCAGTTCTGTCCCGGAACACCAGCAGTGTTCCTCCTTCCCTGTCTGTATGTCATAACGTGTATATTATGCACACTATGGCTGTGTCATATTTTGCTTTGACCCTGGTGCCTGGAGAGGTTGTAAGGTCTGAGTTTGGCATTCACTTGTCCTCTTGTAGTTCACACCACATATGTTCCCTCTAATCAGAGACTAAAGACCTCCTTCGGGAGGACTCCCCATGGCTGGATTTCCAGATTATTCTGTTAACCTCATTAATAAGGAAAGACTCTGGGAAATCCAGTGTTTCTGCTTGAAAGAACATCTTCTAGATGCAAAACCAGCACCCATCAAGGGACCCTTGTTCAGGCTCTTTGTCATCATATTGAATTGTGTTGGTCATCGGTCAGCTAGGCAGGTTAGACCTGTTCTCTTGAACAGCTGAGGGCAGCCATGACTCGTGACTACATACGTGACAGAGGTTTGAATACGTTTCACAGGCTGATGTGTTTTTATTAGTAAAACCAAAAAGTGGTACCTAAAATAGGCTTCTTCATATTTTTATAAATTTTATATATGTATGGCTGCTCTGACGCTTTCTTTGCCTTAAAGAGATGTTTTAAAGAGGAGCAGATAAAAATATTAATAAAATTTTACAATATTTTTCTGTATCTTAATAGCTCCCTTGGCTTCATTTAGGCACCCAGGGATTAGGCAAGGAAAGCAATGTAAGGCTGCAGAAGTCCAGAGCTGGGGCGTCAAACAGTAGGTGACCATCGCTGGAAATCTACATGGATAGTAACATGAGAATGCAAAAGGTGAGTTTAATAAGCTCTATTTGCTCAAAAATGCTCAGACACAGCTTAAACTCAAATTATGACACTGGTCAAAGTCATTGGGAATATAGATTTGAGAGTCTAAATTATTTTCCAGAAATGTGAGTTGGCCCGCCTAAGCCTGACCATTAGTTTTCCTTGCAGTTGAGGGACTGCCATTTCCCATAGTAGGGCACAGAGCCCGAGCTGCCAGAATGGCTTTGTTACTTGCCCTCGTGGCCCCTTTGCCTGGAATATGCTTCCCCGAGTGTCCTCAATGGTCCTGCATTGCACTGAGGTCTTGTCTTAAATGGGCCTTCACAGAGACTGCTTTCTCTGGCCACCCATTGGCAACATAAGTCCTCCTAATTACAACACAATGTCCATGACTTGCTTTGATGGTCTTTATGGCACTTATCACTGCCTGACACTATATAGTGTATCTATGCTTACGTTACGTATTTTATTTGTCAATTGTAATCTGTTGATTGTTTCCATCTGTTTCTCTTACTGGGCTGTAAGTTTCGGTGAACATGATACATTGTTTCTCCCATTGTCGCATCCTCCAGAAGAATAACTAGTACATCATAGGACCTCAAAAAATATTTATTGCATGATTGTATAAGTGGACTTAAACTCTAAAATGCTGATATAATCAGGCATAATTTCCATTACAGCGTAATCCCTGTGAAAGCAAGAACCATGTCTGGTTTGTTCTATCCTGAGTCTTCAACCAGGATCACTAGCTGTTGTAACAACTTTCAAATCCCAGGGGCTTAGCACAATGGTATTAGAGACCCTTCTCCATATCATTGCTGTTGTTGAGTCACTACGTCATGTCCGACTCTTTGGGACCCCATGGAGTGCAGAAGGCCAAGCTTCACTGTCCTTCATTTCTCCTGGAGTTTGCTCAAACTCATGACCATTGAGTTGGTGATGCCATCCAACCATTTCATTCTCTATCACCCTTTTCTTTTGCCCTTTCTCACCATGAGGGTCTTTTCCAATGAATCAGCTCTTTGCATCAAATGGTCGAAGTATTGGAGCTTCAGCTTCAGCATCATATTTGTCCTTCCAGTGAATATCCAGGGTTAATTTCCTTTGGGATCAACTGGCTTGGTCTCCTTACTGTCCAAGGGACTCTCAAGGGTCTTCTTCAGCCCCACAATTCGAAGGCATCATTTCTCCTGTACTACAAATCTTCAGCCCTCAGCCTTCTTTATGGCCCATCTCTCACATCTGTACATGAGTGCTGGAAAAACCATAGATTTGACTATATGGACTTTTGTTTCCAAAGTGATGTCTCTGCTTTCTAATACATTGTCCAGTTTTGTCATAGCTTTTCTTCTAAGTATCAAGAACCTTTTAATTTTGTGACTGCAGTCACCATCCACAGTGATTTTGGAGCCCCCCAATATAAAATCTGCCACTGTTCCCACTTTTTCCCCATCTATTTTCTATGAAGTGATGGGACCAGATGCCATGATCTTAGTTTATTGAGTGTTGACTTTTAAGCCAACTAGTCTCCTTTTTCACCTTCATCAAAGGCTTTTTAGTTTCTCCTCACTTTCTTCCATTAGAGTGGTATCATCTGCATGTCTGAAATTGTTGATATTTCTCCCAGCAATCTTAATTCCAGTTTGTGAGTCATCCAGCTTGGCACTTTGCAAAATGTGCTCTGCTGCTGCTGCTGCTGCGTTGCTTCAGTCGTGTCTGACTCTGTGAGACCCCATAGACGGCAGCCCACTAGGCTCCTCTGTCCCTGGGATTCTCCAGGCAAGAATACTGGAGTGGGTTGCCATTGCCTTCTCCAGTGCATGAAAGTGAAAAGTGAAAGCGAAGTCACTCAGTCATGCCCAACCCTTAGCGACCCCATGGACTGCAGCCTACCAGGCTCCTCCGTCCATGGGATTTTCCAGGCAAGAGTATTGGAGTGGGTTGCCATTGCCTTCTTCAATGTACTCTGCATATAAGTTAAATAAGCAGGGTGACAATATACAACCTTGATGTACTCCTTTGTTCCATGTCTGATTCTAACTGTTGCTTCTTGTCCTACATACAGGTTTCTCAGGAGACACGCAAGGTGGTCTGGTGTTCCTATCTCTAAGAATTCTCCATAGTTTGTTGTGATCCACACAGTCAAAGGCTTTTGCATATCACTGAAACAGGAGTAGATGTTTTTATCTGGAATTCCCTTGTTTTTTCTATGATCCAATGGATATTGGCAATTTGAACTCTGGTTCTTCTGCCTTCTCTAAATCTAGCTTGTATGTCTGGAGGTTCTCAGTTCACATACTAGTGAAGCCTGTCTTGAAGGATTTTGAGCATTAACTTGCTAGCATATGAAATGAGCTTAATTGTGTGGTAGTTTGAACATTCTTTGGCATTGCCTTTCTTTAGGATTGGAATGAAAACTGACTTTTTCCAGACCTGAGGCCACTGTGAGATTTCCAAATTTGCTGGCATATTGAGTGCAGCAATTTAGCAGCATCATCTTTTAGAATTTGAAATAGCTCAATTGGATTTCCATCACCTCCATTAGCTTTGTTGGCAGTAATGCTTCCTAAGCCTGCCTGACTTCACACTCTAGAATGTCTGGCTCCAGGTGAATGACTGCACCATCATGGTTATCCGGGTCATTAAGACCTTTTTGTGTGGTTCTTCTGTGTATTCTTGTCACCTCTTTTCAATCTTTTCTGCTTCTCCATATCATAGTTACACTTTCAGGAACATATGGCCTCCAAAGGGCAGGGAAAGAATGAGTAGGCACACTGGCTCTTGACTGCATTGAAGCCACATACTTCATTTTTCTTGCTACCACACATGGTGGTTGTATGACCCTCACTGCAAGGGAAGCTGGGAAATGAAGAGGAAGATGTAGGGACTTGGGAGTGCTTGGCCACATCCAGCCTCTAGTTCAGTGCCTGGCACACCTATCATGGCCTTTGAAGAAATAATTAAGGAATGTTTATAATCTCTACATTTCATGCATAAACTCTTCTGACATTGCGGCTGGTTTTCTACGCAACACTTTGGTCATTCGTGAGGATTTGTGACTCTCCTGAGCTCAGGAGAGTTCTGAAAAAGGTCTCCAGGTATAATTTTCTAAGTCATGATTGCAGATTTCCTGTGAGTTCCTGTATGCCTGAACTCATGAACAAATCAATGGAAAGTGCTCTTGGTATTTTCCTCGGCAACTTTAAGTTCAGTGTATTAAACTATCTCACTAGGACAGAACTATACACTTGGGAGTCATTAGGACTCTAACAGGTTGGATCTCTTAGAGCCCTGGAACTACAAAACCTTTAATCTGAGAATGTCACAGACCTGAACTGAGCAGCATTTACAAAACTGGGCCATTTTATGTGCAAAGAACTTGAAGAGACATTTTTCCAAAGAAGACATACAGATGGCCAACAGGTGCATGAAAAGGTGCTCAGCATCACTAATCATCAGGGAATGCAAATCAAAACAACAATGAAACATCACCTCACACCTGTTAAACAGCTATCATCAAAAAGACAAACGATAATCTTGGTGAAGGTGTGGAGAAAAGGGAACCCTTGGGCACCCTTGCTGGGAATGTAAATGGTGCAGCCATTATGGAAAACCATATGGAGATTCCTCCAAAAACTAAAAACACAATCCAGCAATTCCACCTTTGAGTGCATTTCCAAGGAAATGAAATCAGTATCTCAAAAAGGTATCTGAGTTCTTATGTTCACTGCAACATTACACACAACAGCCAAGATAATTTAACAACCTAAGTGGCTGTCAACAGATAAATGATACAGAAAATGGGATATATATGTTTATATAGACAAACCTGTAACCAACTTATATGAGAGAGAAATTTTGTTATTAAGTCACTGCAACTGTGGAGGTAGTTTGTTGCTGAAGCATAACCTAATTAATCCTGACTAGAATGCTACGACATTGATATTTCGCTGGAGCCACCTCATACTTTGCTGACAAAGGTCCATCTAGTCAAAGCTATGGTTTTTCCAGTAGTCATGTTTGGATGTGAGAGCTGTACCATAAAGAAAGCTGAGCACTGAAGAACTGATGCTTTTGAACTGTGATGTTGGAGAAGACTCTTGAGAGTCACTTGAACTGCAAGGAGATCCAACCAGTCCATCCTAAAGGAAATCAGCCCTGAATATTCATTGGCAGGACTAATGCTGAAGCTGAAACTCCAATACTTTGGCCACCTGATGTGAAGAACTGACTCATTGGAAACGTCCCTGATGCTGGGAAAGATTGAGGGCAGGAGGAGAAGGGGATGACAGAAGATGAGATGGTTGGATGGCATCACCGATTCAATGGACGTGAGCTTGAGCAAGCTCTGGCTGTTGGTGATGGACAAAGAAGCCTGGCGTGTTGCAGTCCATGAGGTTGCAAAGAGTCAGATACTACTGAGCAACTGAACTGAACTGAACCTCATGCTGTAGCTTGGTTCTTTTTGTTACTAGAGAACTCTTGTCAGAAAAAATTGTCATTTTAATTAAAATAATAAATCTCTTATTTACCTGGAAGTTGTCAGGTTTATTGCTTTGTTTTCAGAAAACCAAAAATAAGAATGCTGCTGCTGCTGCTAAGTCGCTTCAGTCGGTCCGACTCTGTGCGACCCCATAGACGGCAGCCCACCAGGCTCCCCAGTCCCTGGGATTCTCCAGGCAAAAACACGAGTGGGTTGCCATTTCCCTCTCCAATGCATGAAAGTGAAAAGTGAAAGTGAAGGATTCCTTATGTTAGATATAAGACTGACCCTAAGCCTTATTAGTCCATTCATGGAAAATGAATTCAATTTTTACATTTTAAGATAAAACTTTTCAAAAGAATTTACTTGCAGGTGAGATGGTTCTACTTTCCTGTATCATGGCTTATTAGGTAATGAATTCTCTGCTATAGAATCTGGGGTTGAGTGGCCTCTATAAAAGTTGTAAAGGATCTATTTTAATGATTCCCCAAGTGAATCATTGCATTGTGTCTAGACCATGAACAAATATTTGGAAACATGTAATATTAGGTGATGAAACTGGCAAAGTGAAGAGAGGGCTGGCTCAAATGTCAAATGATTGATTCCTGATTTATGCTTATTTGTTGATCTTGCATCAGACTCCCTGACAACTCTTCTTTCTTTCTCTCTTCCCTATTTCTGTGAACAATGCCACTGATATTCATCAGCTCACCCCTACGAGGTTCTTAGGTGTAAGTCATAGTTTATAATCATCTGCCCAAGTAAACTCTTAGAAAACCCTCTAAGATATATAGATGCTATTTCTCCATCAAACTGACATCTTCAACAGGACATCTGCTTGTGAATAGCTCTCCGGCAGCATGACACTCGGCTGAATCTGCCTGAAGGTATGAGCCTCCCAGTTGCAGCCTGGGCTGTGGCGGTGAAGTAACTCAATTCTTTATGAGCACGGAAAACACATGGCTGGAACTGAGTTTCACTGATTGATAAATGCTATGTGCTCAGTCATGTCCGATTCTTTGCGACCCTGTGGACTGTCACCCTCCAGGGGATTTCTAAGGCAAGAATACTACATCAGGTTGCCATCTCCAACTCCAGGGGATTTTCCTGATGCAAGGGATTTTCCTGATCCCACATTTCCTTTGTCTCCTGCTTGACAGACAGATTCTTTACCAGTGCGCCATGTGCTAACTAAATTAACTTGACTGATGAATAGCCAAGGCAGATTTCTCAAGGTCAACCAGCAAAATCTCTATCTCAAACACAAAGAGAGGCTTGAAGGGTATTGAGGTGCTTAGATCCCAGCAGCCTGGGACCTTACTCAAGGACTCTGGGCAACAATTGTCATGTAAGAAACTGCAAACTGTATTTGACTCCAAGCCCTGCCCTGAGAAATGGCTGAAACTCCAAAGATCCCCTACTGTGGCTGGCCTTCTCTCTTTCCCTTGGCAGTGAGATAGCCAACTGGAGCCTTGTTCCCGGAAGCTATTAGTTGATTCTCTCCAGTGGGAATCAAAGCCTTTCTTCTCTGCTATAATTCATAGTGACGTCTCTTTGTCATCCTCTCACACCCCACTCTGATGGGACCTCTTCTGCGTTTCATTCTCTAGAAGAGGTCATGCCAGCTTCTGAAATCTGAGTAATTTCATTCCATGTTGTGTTATGTGTAACCTGAGTTCAGGGATAAGATGTGCCACCAGCTCCTTGGCAGATCACCATCACTCGCCCCAACTCCTGCAGTGATGTTGTATCTGTGTCCTGTGTGTTTGCACCCAGAGTCCCCGGATGCCCACCCCTTCCCTATGGGATGAGATTGGTTCCCTACTGAGCTGAGCAGGCACACTCTCTCGGCAAGGGGCCTCCAGTTCCTAGGGGAACAATGGCCAGAAGAGATCAGGTTGAAATTGCTCAAAACTCTCCCCCTGTGCCTTGTGTGTCCATTGGGCCCCAACTCCACCTCCCACCACCCCACAGAGAGAACAGAGGTTCCCTCTGTCTCATAGCACAAACCACATTATCGGTATATATGGGAAAGGGTGACTTCTGGAACCTGCTTATTCACCTTCGTGCACCCCAGGGTACCCACCGCAGGGGTTGGCAGGAAGATATTGTGCTTATTAGCCAAGGGGCATGATGCTGTGAAGAGGAAAACATCGATGGTGCAGGGGTAAGAGGGAGCATTGCTGGAGCGTGGTCCTGGAGTTGGGGAAGGAGGTGGGTCTGGTACACAACCAGAGGCGTTGGCATGGGCTGGGAGCATGGTTGCTTCATCCATAGTATAAAGGGAAGGAAGAGTTTAAGGGCATATGTGCAAGAAAGTAGAAGAATGTTGAGCTGGAATCTCATATACGTTCTCTTCTGACAGTGTCAGTTTTCTCAGTGCAGCAAGGAATAAAGTCATCCACTGAGAACCAGAATGGGGAGATTGTTTTAGAAGTCTTAGGAGAGAGGACAAAGTATGAAAGAGTCATGGGAAAATGGGTAATCTTGACTTAGAGATATATAGGACAATTTCTGAGTACTGTTAAGGGTCCCTTGTGCTTAGAGTGGGCTTTCCAGGTGGCACTAGTGATAAAAGAATCTGCCTCCAATGCAGAAGGGGACGACAGAGGATGAGATGGTTGGATGGCATCACTGACTCAATGGACGTGAGCTTGAACAAGCTCTGGGAGTTGATGATGGACAGGGAAGCCTGGTGGGCTGCAGTCCATAGGGTCTTAAAGAGTTGGATGTGAATGAAGCAGCTTAGCAAGCATGCACGAGCTTATAGTAAGTACAAATTTGAAGTATGCCCAGTTACCATAGTCGTGTTTTTCTCCATCTCTTGCTATTGTACAGCTGCACACATGGAACAGATGATGAGCAGGATTTTATCAGGGTTTGGTTTTGCCAATAGAATGACAGGAGAAAGGACCATGTGAGTTGAGTGATTATAACAATGATCACAGTCATTGGTAAATATGAGATCAAGGGTGTGACCATGGGAGAGTGTCTTAGACAGAAGAGAGGAAACAGCATTGGAAGAGAGGAGAAGGTCCAAGGACTGGAAATTTCTGCTTATGAAGATATTAAAAATGTCCAGAATTTAAAAAGGAGGATTGTTGGAGTGACAAAGAACTCGTAGCTAAAAATCTTTAAGAAAGATAAACAAGGGACTTCCCAGGTAGTCTAGTGGCTAAGACTTTGTGCTCCCAATGAGGGGGCCAAGGTTCCTGGTCAGGGAACTGAGATCCCTTATGCCACATGGCATGGTGAAAAAATTAAAAAATAATAATAAAAAAATTAAAGATGAAAAGAGAATAAAAAAGAGAAACAGATAAGATAAACGTTATGTCATGAAGGACATTAACAAGGGGCTAAAATGGACAATGAAGTTATGTATAGGAACCCACTTTTGGTCAAGTGGTCAGGGAAATCAGTTATGAAGCAGTGAAGTCAAGTCAATGCTACTGGGATAAAGACTGAAGGGAAAACATGTGGGCAAATGACACAGTAGCAAGTGTAAAGGCCCTGAGGCAGGAAAGAACTTATTCCAGGGCTACAGGAAAATGTATGTGGCTGGAACATATTCAACAGTTGCAAATGGGTATATGGTGAGAGATACTTGTTAGAGAGAGGACAAGCAGAGAATAACAGCACACATTATGAACTTCATACTTGAGTAAGGATTTCTTTAAAACAAAAAGCTCAAAAAGCACTGGGCCTTCTTTTTCATGGTAGGTGGTTCTTGTGCTCAGTCATGTCCAACTCTTTGTGACCCCATGGACTGTAGCCCGCCAGGCTCTTCTGTCCATGGGATTCTCCAGGCAAGAATACTGGAGTGGGTTGCCATTTCTTCCTCCAGGGAATCTTCCCGATCAGGGATCGACTCAGCTCTCTCGCACTGCAGGCTGATTCTTTTCCACTTGAGCCACCTGGGAAGACTGGTAGGTGGTTCAGGGTGCAGCGACTTGTCTTTTTCCCTGAAGATGATGTCTTGACCAGACCACGGGATGCTCAGAATCTCCTGTGAGGCGGCTGGCCTCTAGTAGGCGCGTGGATTACTAGGGCAGTTAAAATGCTTGTTATTTCCGGCTCATCAGATGCAATCAGCATAGTGTAAGCCATGTTATAAATCAGACTGATTATGTTTATAATACTTCAGAGTCATTCTCTGGCATCCATTTGACTTTTGCATAGGCCAGACAGCGGAGAAAAGGGGTCTGGAATCAGAAAACAACATCCCCGTTGAGTTTTGACACTAGTTCTGTGGGTAACCTTAGCAGAGTTCTTGCCCAGACAGGACTCCAGGGCGGAATCGGTTGTCTATACCGGTTACTCCAGATTTGCCTATGTGGAAGAGCGTACCCTGCTGGAGGAATGAGGGAAACAGAGAGTAAATAACGCGGACTTGGCTGAGCAGGACTCACCGGTGACTCAGCTGGTAAAGAAGCTGACTGCTAATGCAGGAGACGCAGGAGACGTGGGTTTGATTCCTGGGTCGGGGGATGATCCCCTGGAGACGGAAATGGCAACCCGCTCCAGTATTCTTGCCTGGAACATTCCGTGGACAGAGGAGCCTGGCAGACTATAAAAGTCCACAGGGTCACAGAGTCAGACACGACTGAGCCTGTATGCACGCATGGTTGGGCAGGGACCAAGGTGTCTGTGTAAGACAGGGCAGGGGTCTGGAAGCCACTCTGCACAAACCTCTGGTCACCATATTCTGAATCCTGTCCTTTATCAACTGAGTCCCTTTGTTCGGTCCTGTCCCTTTTCCCCAGCCCCCCTGCAGACCTGCAGGGTTCCCTGCCCTCTCATACCACAGACCTGTTCTCTGGAGGAGTTCTGATCATGAAACACGTGGGAGAAAAAGCTGCTAAGGCTGGGAACCCCTCTCCTCCCTGTCCGGCTTCCCCAGTGGTGGTACCTCAGGCATCAACGATAAGCTGGCAGGAAGATTGTGAACAAACAATGGTTGACTTGCTCCCATGCACTCACTCACTCACTTGAGTATCAGGGTATGTGGTCAAGGACTCCTAAACAAAATCTGGTGTACTGAGAAATACATGTACAGACGTGCACAGGAATGTCCAGACGCCAGCCAGGTGCTGCTGTCCCCTGCGGGCTGGGAACGGCTGTCAATACGAGGCTCTGATTCTGTGAGATGAGTACACACCCTAAGAGTAAAAGCAGCTTTTAGCTTGCTTAGGCCTCTGGATTCTCAGTGTCTTATCTCTCTGTCCCAGTAATTAATTTTGCTTTTCATCTCTTTTGTGCTTTTAAGAATTCTATTTAAATGCAGGTTTTCTGATTGTTATCAGCAGCAGAGTAGATTTAATTAAACAAGCTAGGCATTACCTAGAAACGGGTCTTTATTTAGTTTATTAGTTGTCTTTTCATCAGTAAATGCCTGTGTTTCTCCTTACTTACCAGCTGTGGGAAAGCAGAAATCTGTTCTTGTAGTTCTCAACCCTATTTTAGCACCCAGAAAAGGGTCCTTTTACCAAAACTCTCTCTCTCTGGTGGCCCTGAAGCAAATAGAGCCCACGTGTGTGTGTTGCTCTCTACAGTTCTAAAATAACTTTTAATTGTCAAATAGTTAGATTTACAGAAAAGTTATGAAGATTGAGTTCCCAATTATTCAGTTTCTTCTATTGATAAATCTTTACATAGCCTACACTTGTCACACTAAGACACAGACATTGTAATGTTACTATAAACTAAACTCTAGACTTGATTCAGATTTCCAGTTCTTTAAAAAAAAATTAGTTGCTAGTATTCAAAATCAAGATATTTTTTATTTTTGCTTAGAAAATTAAAAGATCTGGCAGCAGGGGTGTATTCCTCCCTGGCAACATTCAGTTCAGTTCAGTTCATTTTAGTCGCTCAGTCGTGTCTGACTCTCTGCAACCCCATGAACCGCAGCACGCCAGGCCTCCTTGTCCATCACCAACTCCCGGAGTACACTCAGACTCATGTCCATTGAGTCAGTGATGTCATCCAACCATCTCATCCTCTGTCGTCCCCTTCTCCTCCTGCCTCCAATCCCTCCCAGCATCAGGGTCTTTTCAAACAAGTCAGCTCTTTGCATCAGGTGGCCAAATTATTGGAGTTTCTCCTTCAACATCAGTCCTTCCAATGAATACTCAGGACTGATCTCCTTTAGGATGGACTAGTTGGATCTCCTTGCAGTCCAAGGGACAACGCCAGGCCTCCTTGTCCATCACCAACTCCCGGAGTACACTCAGACTCATGTCCATTGAGTCAGTGATGTCATCCAACCATCTCATCCTCTGTCGTCCCCTTCTCCTCCTGCCTCCAATCCCTCCCAGCATCAGGGTCTTTTCAAACAAGTCAGCTCTTTGCATCAGGTGGCCAAATTATTGGAGTTTCTCCTTCAACATCAGTCCTTCCAATGAATACTCAGGACTGATCTCCTTTAGGATGGACTAGTTGGATCTCCTTGCAGTCCAAGGGACTCTCAAGAGTCTTCTCCAACACCACAGTTCAAAAGCATCAATTCTTCAGTATTCAGCTTTCTTTATAGTCCAACTCTCACATCCATACATGACTACTGGAAAAACCATATCCTTGACTAGACGGACCTTTGTTGTCAAAGTAATGTCTCTGCTTTTTAATATGCTGTCTAGGTTGGCCATAATTTCCTTCCAAGGAGTAAGAGTCTTTTAATTTCATGGCTGCATTCACCATCTGCAGTGATTTTGGAGCCCCCCAAAATAAATCAGCCACTGTTTGCACTGTTTCCCTCTATTTGCCATGAAGTGATGGGACTGGATCAGATGACCATTATATCTACTACTGTGGGCAGGAATCCCTCAGAAGAAATGGAGTAGCCATCATGGTCAACAAAAGAGTCCGAAATGCAGTACTTGGATGCAATCTCAAAAACGACAGAATGATCTCTGTTCGTTTCCAAGGCAAACCATTCAATATCATGGTAATCCAAGCCTATGNCTGGGATTCTCCAGGGAAGAATATTGGAGTGGGTTGCCATTTCCTTCTCCAATGCATGAAAGTGAAGAGTGAAAGTGAAATTGCTCACTCATGTCTGATTCTTAGCGACCCCATGGACTGCAGCCTACCAGGCTCCTCTACCCATGGGATTTTCCAGCCAAGAGTACTGGAGTGGGGTGGCATTGCCTTCTCCAGTAAAACAACTATACTCAAAAAAAAAAAAAAAAAAATGCTCTCCAAAACTCAAAAGACACTGAATACAGAAACATACAAAACAAAACTCCTATTTCTTTTTGAGCTATTGACCAGTAGTTCACTGCCATCATCAAATAAACATAATGGTAACTATTGGCCCATTTGTTTTTTTTTTTTTGGTCAAAATTACAATCTGTCATTTTAACCAGATTATGATGAATGTATGGAACTTATGGATCAGTTGAGACTTTGTATTGACCCAACTGAACTCTTAAATGTTTAAAAAGGAACTTAAATTTGATATTTTGCTGCATATGGGGAATTAAATCAACTTCACTTAGCACATTTCTCGATATAAATCATATAGGTCCCTCATCTTCTCCATTCTCCTGAGATAAAAAAGGTGAAATGAACTAACACAGAGTAAAACACACATAGTAGGCACTGAAAAATGGTGGCTCTACCATCTCTCTCTCTGTAATAGTTTATAAAGAATATAAGCATACATAATGGTAAGCATGACAGTATAGGAATTCAAAAGGACACTAATTTGGGTGGTAGGAGTCAGTAGGGCTTTTCTTGGTTCCTAATTTTTTTTTTTTTAAGTGAGTCCCGGTTTTAAAGATTATTTTATTTTTCTATACTGTAATTAACTTTACAGTCTCTGAGCAAGGCAAGCAGTTATTTTCACAAAAGCATTATACATGTTAAATTTAGATTACAAATAGCATAGATACAACAAAACTAATTATATCATAATCATTCTTCTATGTCTTTTGATTTAAAAAAATATACTAATAGAAGGAAAAAATATGCCCAATAAGGAAATATCTGAGATCGATGCACCTTGTAAGAATAAAAATATAATAATGTGTATTTTATACATACACTTTATCTATATTATTACATGAATGCTATTTTAAATTGGTAGCTAACAATAAAAACTTGAGCTTAAAATTTACCCTGGAGTTTTTTAAAGACCTATTCCAACTCAGCTACCCATTTATTTTTCCACTCAATTCACTAAAACAATAAATGTATATTTTGAAGACTTGCTTATGTTTTCAGCAGAGGCCGCTGGTGTATTATTTTCATTTTGTAAAACAATTCATACAGAAGAGAAAAATATATATCTGTATAAGAAACATCACTGCAAGTATTTGCCTTTTATCAAGTAACTATCTGCTAACGGGACTAGATTTCTGCCTCTTTGAATTGTTTGCCCATCAGAGTCACAATGTGTTCCATAAAGGAAACTGATGTCACACAGCATCATTCAGTGTGGGCACAGTGAAAGGCACATGGGCTTCAGATGATCTGGGTTCAATACCAAGCTCGACAGCTTGAGTAACTATACAGCTAATTTCAGTGAAATAGTTTAACACCCACTAGATTTTATGTCCTCTTTCAAGGAGACCAGTGATTGTATGTGCTCTCCTTATCTGATAGGATGAGTTGGTTAACTCATGAATATGAAAGCATTACATGAGTGTTTCCCAGGTGGCACTAGTGGTAAAGAACCCGCCTGCCAATGCAGAAGACCTCAGAGACGTGGGTCCATTCCACCCATGGGTCCAGGAAGAACCCATGTGCCTTGGAGCAGCTAAGCTGGTGTGCTACAACTACTGATCCCATGTGCCTAAGCCTGCTCCTAAACCAGAAAAGCCTCCACAGTAAGAAGCCTGTGCACTGCATCTGGAGAAACCTCGCAAGCAACAATGAAGATCCAGTGCCCCCAAAATAATAAATTAAATGAATAAAATTAAAAAACCAAAACAAAAACAAACAAAAAAAAGAATTAACTTGGGAACTTCCCCAGGCAAGATTAATAGGCCTAGAAGGCATTCTCTGTACAACTAATTTCCATATTGTAACATACCTGCTTATTTATGCATCTATTTTTCTGGCTAAAATGTGAGTTCTTAAAAACAGAGACTTTTTTTTTTCCTCTTTGTCCTTCAGGCACTCAGGATAAGGCGTACCACCTATGAGGAACATTTCCTGAATATATATTGTTACTTCTACTCTAAACCACATCTGGGCCAAAAATCTCTAGACAGAACCAAGAAGCTGGAAATTGAAAATCATCAAATTAAAACAATAATGACCTGGAATATAGCCACACGATAAAGAACAAAATAATACTGTTCCAAAAGTCAAGCCATCACGTCTTCATTTCAAAAGGCAATCTCATTATGCCTAAATATTTCAAAGAGATATAATTCATTAATTTATTTTTGGCTGTGCTAGGTCTTTGTTGCGACATGGGCTGCTCTCTAGTTGTGGTGCAAGGGTTTCTCATAGCGATGGTTTCTCTGGTGAAACATGGGCTCTAGGGCCTGTGGGCTTCAGTAATTAAAGCACATGGGCTCACTAGCTGCATCTCCTGGGGAGCTCCAGAGCACAGGCTCAATAGTTGTGGTGCACAGGCTTAGCTGCTCTGCGGAATGTGGGATCTTCCTGAAACAGGGATCGCACAGGTCTGCCTAGCCAGAGGCAGATTCTTTACCACTGAACCACCAGGGAAGCCCCTCAAAGAGATATTTTGAAAAAACCTACTGCTTCCATTCATTGTATCTAAATAAAATCACCTAACAATTATTAATGATGATTCTGAGAAGTACTTTATAAACTTTAATTTGAATGATAATATCCATTTTGGTAAAAATGTAAAGGAAAGACTGAAAATAATGTCACATGGGCCACATTGAGGAAAAATATATTTTTGAGTAAAGTGAAGATTGAAGGATCCTGGGAACTAAGCCAAAAACTAAATATGTAGCAACTATAGCAACATGTTAACTCTCAAACAATAATTACTTTCCTACTGCTGTTATTACCTGAAACATTATTCTTTTGGGGATTGTTTCAAATATGTTACCATATTAAGTAAAAGGCAGCTGGGTCACAAATACTAAGAGAAAATTTTAAAAAATATCAATGATATGTGTTTTTAATTTATATATTTCTTTCCTTTAGATTTCTAATTTTCTGTCCTCATCTATTAATAATTTTAAACACAGTGTTCTTGCCTGGAGAATCCCAGGGACAGGGGAGCCTGGTGGGCTGCCGTCTACGGGGTCGCACAGAGTTGGACACGACTGAAGCGACTTAGCAGCAGCAGCAGATCTAGATTTTAGAGAAGGAAATGGCAACCCACTCCAGCATTCTTGCCTGAAGAATCCCATGGACAGAGGAGCCTGGCAGGCTACAGTCCATGGGTTTGCAAGAGCTGGACACAACTGAGCGACTGAAACACCAGATCTAGATTTGGTTTTCTTGGCCTTTCTTTTTTCATATAACTAGTCCCTTAATGCTTCCTCATGAGTTGTATTTTCCAAGCTCTTAATCAACATTTCTACTTTTTTCCTAGCTTTAATGTTACTGCTGCTGCTGCTAAGTCGCTTCACTCATGTCTGACTCTGCATGAACAGCAGCCCACCAGGTTCCCCCATTCCTGGGATTCTGCAGGCAAGAACCCTGGAATGGGTTGCCATTTCCTTCTCCAATGCAGGAAAGTGAAAAGTGAAAGTGAAGTCACTCAGTCGTGTCCACTCTTTGCTACCCCATGGACTGCAGTCTACCAGGCTCCTCCATCCATGGGATTCTCCAGGCAAGAGTACTGGAGTGGGTTGCCATTGCCTTCTCTGTTAATGTTACTGCTGCTGCTGCTGCTGCTGCTGCTAAGTCGCTTCAGTCATGTCTGACTCTGTGCGACCCCATAGATGGCAGTCCACCAGGCTCCCCCATCCCTGGGATTCTCTAGGCAAGAATACTGGAGTGGGTTGCCATTTCCTTCTCCAAAGCATGAAAGTGAAAAGTGAAAGTGAAGTAGCTCAGTTGTGTCTGACTCTTCGCAACCCCATGGACTGCAGCCTACCAGACTCCTCCATCATGGGGTTTTCCAGGCAAGAGTACTGGAGTGGGGTGTTGCCCTTTAAAAATGGGACCATCTGCAAGTATAAAATAAATATCTTCTAAACTCTTTTCATGTAATAGTTTTATTCTTTAGATTGACTAATATGATTCTCTGCTAGTCAAGTGAATTTGCATAATAATAAACAATTTATAAATGCCCTAGTCCAGTTCAGCTATTTTTCTAAGCAATTCTATTCATGAAGGTTTTAAATGCTTTAAAATCATTTTTGTTTGATATTCTTCATAAGAAAATTGTGAAATAGGTCAATATCAAACTCACTGGTGAGTTTGATCTATGTTTCTCAGAGACACTATATAATTAAGCTTGAGCCTGGTAGGCTGCAGTCCATGGATCGCTAAGAGTCGACACGACTGAGCGACTTCACTTTCACTTTTCACTTTCATGCATTGGAGAAGGAAATGGCAACCCACTCCAGTGTTCTTGCCTGGAGAATCCCAGGGACGGTGGGCTGCCATCTTTGGGGTCGCACAGAGTCGGAGACGACTGAAGCGACTTAGCAGAGCCTATAGACTCCAAGGCTGGGTTGCCCCAGGCTAAAATACTAGCTCCACCTGTCACATCAGCTGATAATTGGATTAAAGCTTTACCCAGCCCACAAGAATAAGACCCAGTTTTTCCCACCATGAGTCCCTCACATCAGCCTCATTCACCTGAGGGCAGAAGGAAGAAGCAGGAAGAACTACAATCCTGATTCCTCCTGAATGAAAAGCACAACCACAACCACAAAAGTTAAATGAAAATAATTATCTCCCAGATGAAAGAAGAAGATAAAACCCCAGAAAAATAACTAAATGAAGTGGAGCTAGGTCCAGGAAAAGAATTCAAAATAATGATAGTGTAGATGATTCAGAATCTTGGGGAAAAAAATGAAGCAGATGTAAGAAATGTTTATGAAAGTCCTAGAAGAACTAAACAAACAAAACAGAGATGAACAATACACTAGAAGGAATCAGTAGAAAAATAACTGAGGCAAAGGAACAGATGAGAAGAATTGATGGAACATTCCTAAGGACTAAAAAGGTAACACTGAACAGATGAGTTTTGCTAAATCTTTAGTATGAAGGTCATCTGATGGCCTGAGGCTCTCTGCATTTGGATTTTGATTGCAAGAATTCCTGAAGCAAAATTCCACAGTCTTCTTCCTGAGGGAGTAGGGGAAGGGAACAACTGGGAGTTTGGGATTAGCATATGTAAACTATATCTAAGATAGATAAACAACAAGGTTCTACTGTGTAGTACAGGGAACTATACTCAATAACCTGTGATAAATTTCCATAATGGAAAAGAATATGAAAAAAAGAATATATGTGTATAACTGAGTTACTCTGCTATACAGCAGAGATTGGTACAACACTGTAAATCAACTATACTTCGATGAAAAAATAACCTTATATAAATAAAATAAATGTAATAAATGATTCAGCTTCCCTGTCCAGCCTCTACAACTAACATAAATCCAATTTCCCACCAATTTTGCTAATTCTTCTTCTTCCATGGGTTTTGAACCCTACTATAACCCTTAACTCTAAATGTCCTCCAAGTTTATACCTATGTCACTTCACCTAAGGATTACCCCATTTAACCACTCACATTAATTTTGAAATGCCCTGTATTTTGGCTTCAAAACAAAATACCTGGTTTTCTTAACTGGCTGCCTTCATTTTCTCTTAGGGTTATTTTCCCCCCAACAAACTCCTTCCATGCCACTTGTTACTAATGGGTTGATATTCTCCAGGATATATTTTGAGCTCATCTCTTCTTCAGTCTATATATTTCTGAAGTGATGTTATCAACCACAAAAGTTTTAGGCAGCACGTCTCTGAAATCTTTCAAATGTCTCTCCACCCTGGATGTTTCTTCTAAGCTGAAACATTATGTTCCCCATACCTATTACACATCTCTAATGGATACCACATAAGCATCATAAACTTACATGTCAACACAACTTCCTTTAAATGTTTTTCATTCCAAATCTTGGTAAATGTAATCACCATTCACTTAGACAAACAGGCCTCAAATCCTGAACTCATACTAAAATGGTCTGTTTTACTTCCCACAGTTAGGAAAACTTTACTTATCCAAAATATTTGACAAACTACTATGTAACGAGATATTAAGCCATGTGCTAGCCACAGTGATCCAGCAGTAAAGAATCTGCCTGCTAATGCGGGAGAACCAGCTTCGATCCCTGGGTCAGGAAGATCCCTGGGAGAAGGAAATGTCAACCCACTCCAGTATTCTTGCCTGGGAAATCTCATTGACAGAGGACAGAGCAGGCTGGTGAGCTAGTCCATGGGGACACAAAAGAGCTGGACATGACTTAGCAACTAAACAACAGGTCATACTGTAGTAAGCAAAGTAGACACCATTGTTACTAAATGTATATCTTAATGAAATGTACAGAGGTAAAGAGGTCACTCATATCATAATCTATGCGAAAGACACTCCCAGGAGTTTCTGGGACTCTCAATACACAACCTAGGAAGCTGTATATGGTACTCCTGCAAACACAATGTCAAATGTACAACAGTATAATGTTCATTATTTTTATTTACTGTGTCTCTACATTATTATTTTCTTGGAAAGCCACAATAGCTCTCTATTTCTTTTTTCCATAGTTTCTATGCTATGGCTCCACTACAATGCTGCCAGAATAATCTTTTTAAAATTCTAAGCTGACCACAACCTTATACAAAGCACTACCAACAGGATGCAATTCACGTCCTTAAACTGGCCTACAAAGCCTTCATGATGGAGCCCCTTTATCCTCCATTCCTTCACACGTTCTTTGCTGTAGCCATGCTGAGCTCCTTGCCAATCTCCATGCTTAGCGTACTTTCTCACTATTCTAGGCCTTTATCATAAATAACCCTTTACTTGTGAATCACTTCTTCTTGCCCTTCACACTTATTCCTGGCATCACATTCTATAAAGTCTTTCTTAAGATTTATCTGGTCTGGGAAGCAGAGGTGGCAAGAATACACAGAAATACTATACAAAAAAGATCTTCATGACCCAGATAGTCACGATGGTGTGATCACCAACAGAGGGCCAGACATTCTGGAATGCAAGGTCAAGTGGGCCTTAGGAAGCATCACTACAAATAAAGCTAGTGAATGTGATGGAATTCCAGTTGAACTATTTCAAATCCTAGAAGATGCTGCTGCAAAAGTGCTTCACTCAATATGCCAGCAAATTTGGAAAACTCAGCAGTGGACACAGGACTGGAAAAGGTCAGTTTTCATTCCAATCCTAAAGAAAGAAAATGCCAAAGAATGTTCAATCTACCGCAAAGTTGTACTCATCTCACACACTAGTAAAGTAATGCTCAAAATTCTCCAAGTCAGGCTTCAACAATACGTGAACCATGAACTTCCAGATGTTCACACCAGTTTTAGAAAAAGACAGAGGAACCAGAGATCAAATTGTCAACATCAGTTTGATCACTGAAAAAGCAAGAGAGTTTCAGAAAAATATCGACTTCTGCTTTATTGACTATGACAAAGCCTTTGATTGTGTGGACCACAACAAACTGTGGAAAATTCTGAAAGAGATGAGAATACCAGACCACCCAACCTGCCGCTTAAGAAATCTGTATGCAGGTCAGGAAGTAACAGTTAGAACTGGACATGGAACAGCAGACTGGTTCCAAATACGGAAAGGAGTATGTCACGGCTGTATATTGTCACCCTGCTTATTTAACCTATTTGCAGAGTATATCATGAGAAATGCTGGGCTGGAAGAAGCACAGACTGGAATCAAGATTGCCAGAAGAAATATCAAGAACCTCAGATATGCAGATGACACCACCCTTATGGCAGAGAACGAAGGAAATCTAAAGAGCTTCTTGATGAAAGTGAAAGAGGAGAGTGAAAAACTTGGCTTAAAATTCAACATTCAGAAAACTAAGATCATGGCATCTGGTCCCATCACTTCATGGGAAATAGATAGGGAAACAGTAGAAAAAGTGACAGCTTTATTTTTTTGGGCTCCAAAATCACTGTAGGTGGTGGCTGCAGCCATGAAATTAAAAGACGCTTGCTCCTGGGAAGAAAAGCCATGACAAAACTAGATAGCATATTAAAAATAAGAGACATTACTTTGCCAAAAAGGTCCATCTAGTCAAGGCTATGGTTTTTCCAGTGGTCATGTATGGATGTGAGAGTTGGACTATAAAGAAAGCTGACCACCGAAGAACTGATGCTTTTGAACTGCGGTGTTGGAGAAGACTCTTGAGAGTCCCTTGGACTGCAAGGAGATCCAACCAGTCCATCCTGAAGGATATCAGTCCTGAATATTCATTGGAGGACTGATGCTGAAGCTGAAATTCCAATACCTTGGCCACCTGATGTGAAGAACTGACTCATTGGAAAAGACCGTGATACTGGGAAAGTTTGAAGGCAGGAAGAGAAGGGGATGACAGAGGATGAGATGGTTGGATGGCATCTCTAACACCATGGACATGAGTTTGAGCAAACTCTGGGAGTTGGTGATGGACAGGGAAGCCTGGTGTGCTGCAGTCCATGGGGTCACAGAGACTTGGACACAACTAAGTGACTGAACTGAATGGGATTTCTCCAATGTTCCAGCAGCTAAGAAGCCATGCTTCAAATTCAGGAGGCCCAGGCTTGAACCTGGGTCAGAGAACTAGATCTCTCATGCCACAGCTAAGATCTGGCAAAGCCAAACAAATAAATATTTTAAAAGATTCATCATGGTTCTATAGGTGCTCCACATCTGCCCTCTCATGTCACCCTGCCATATACCCATCTTATTACTTATGGAATAAGGACATAACAACAACTTTGAAATTCTTATCTGCTTGACTCTAAGCTTTTGAGAGCAGGGACCCTGCTTTGCTTATTTTCATATTTTGGTTGTTCTAACTAGGCCATTCAGATATGACCTAAATCAAATCCCTTATGAAGATACAGTGGAAGTGACAAATAGATTCAAAGGATTAGATCTAATACACAGAGTGCCTGAGGAACTACAGCAGAGGTTTGTAACATTGTGCAGGAGGTGGTGATCAAAACCATCCCCAAGAAAAAGAAGTGAAAAAAAAAAAAAAAGGTTTTCTGAGGAGGCCTTAAAAAAGCTGAGAAAAGAAGAAAGTGAAAGGCAAAGGAGAAAAGAAAAGATATTCCCATCTGAATGCAGAGTACCAAAGAATAGCGAGGAGAGATTAAAAAGCCTTCCTAAGTGAACAATGCAAATAGAGGAAAAGAATAGAATGGGAAAGATTAACAACTCTTCAAGAAAATTAGAGATACCAAGAAAACATTTCATGCAAAGATGGGCTCGATAAAGGACAGAAACAACATGAACCTAACAGAAGCAGAAGATATTAAGAAGAGGTGGCAAGAAGACACAGAAGAAGTATGCAAAAAAGATCTTCATGACCCAGATAACCATGATGGTGTGTAATCACTCACCTAGAGCCAGACATCTTGGAGTACGAAGTCAGGTTGGCCTTAGGAAGCATCACTGTGAACAAAGCTAGTGGAGGTGATGGAATTCCAGCTGTGCTATTTCAAATCCTAAAAAAAGATGTTGTTTAAGAGCTGTACTCAACATGCCAGCAAATTTGGAAAACTCAGCAGTGATCATAGGACAGGAAAAGGCCAGTGTTCATTCTAATCCCAAAGAAGATTTAAAGAATGTTCAAACTATCACATAATTGAACTCATTTCACATGCTAGCAAAGGAATGCTATAAAATTTTCCAAGCTAAGCTTTAACAGTACGTGAACTGAGAACTTCCAGATGTTCAAGCTTGATTTAGAAAAGGCAGAGAAACCAAAGATCAAATTGCCAACATCTGTTGGATCATAGAAAAAGCAAAAGAATCCCAGAAATACATCTACTACTTCTTTATTGACTATGCTAAATCCTTTAACTGTGTGGATCACAAAAAGCTGTGGAAAATTCTTAAAGAGATGGGAATACCAGACCACCTTACCTACCTCCTGTGAAACTTGTATACAGGTCAAGAAGCAACAGTTAGAACCGGACATGGACAACGGACTGGTTCCAAACTGGGAAAGGAGTATGCCAAGGCTATATAGGGTCACCTTGATTATTTAACTTATATGCAGAGTACATCATTTGAAATGCCAGGCTGGATGAAGCACAGGCTGGAATCAAGATTGCCAGGAGAAATATCAATAACCTCAGATATGCAGATGACACCACCCTTATGGCAGAAAGTGAAGAAGAACTAAAAAGCCTCTTGAGGAAAGGGAAAGAGGAGAGTGAAAAAGCTGGTTTAAAATGCAACATTCAAAAAATGAAGATCATGGCATCTGGTCCCATCACTTCATGGGAAATAGATGGGGAAACAGTGGAAACAGTGACAGGCTATATTTTCTTGGGCTCCAAAATCACTGCAGGTGGTGACTGCAGCCATGAAATTAAAAGACACGTGCACCTTGGAAGAAAAGATATGAAAAACATACACAGTGTATTAAAAAGCAGAGACATTACTTTGCCAACAAAAGTCCATCTAGTCAAATCAATGGTTTTTCCTGTAGTCATGTATGGATGTGAGAGTTGGACCATAAAGAAGGCCGAACACTGAAGAACTGATGCTTTTGAGCTGCAGTGTTGGAGAAGACCTTTGACAGTTCCTTGAACTGCAAGGAGATCAAACAAGTCAATGCTAAAGAAAATCAATCCTTAATATTCACTGGCAGGACTGATGCTGAAGCTCTGATACTTTGACCACCTGATGCAAAGAGCTGACTCACTGGAAAAGACCTGATGCTGGGAAAGATTGAAGGCGGGAGGAGAAGGGGATGACAAAGGACGAGATAGTGGGATGGCATCACCGACTCAATGGACATGAGTTTGATCAAACTCTGGGAGATGGTGAAGGACAGGGAAACCTGGTGTGTTGCAGTTTATTGGGTCGAAAAGAATCAGAAACAACTGAGTGACTGAACAACAAGTTAAAAATGTTGCCTATGGCTGAAATATACAGGATCACCCATTCTCAAGCCTCTGCCCTTTAAACTTATAATACTTTTTCATTCATATAGAATAAAAAGTTGCAGAACAGGGAATACAATTTGTTCTCTGGAGGGTTTAGAGGAACATTGTGACCAGACCTACCTGGACAGCTGCAAGAACAAAGGATTCCCACACAAAGAAGTCTGCAATGACCAACCACACCTCTTTCCCTTTGAGCATAAAAGAAGCCTAAATTCTACCTTGGGTAAGATTGTTCTTTGGGAGACTAGTCCACCATCTTCTGGGTCTACTGGCTTTCGAAATGAAAATTCTACTCCTAAACCCAGTACCTTGACTTATTGGCCTTTTATGTGGTGAGCAGTAAGAGCTTGGGCTTGGTAACACACATACTCTTAGTGGCTGTATTAACAGCCTTATGAATAAAGACCCTTCTCTCTCTGACTTGTCTCTACTATCTACTCGTTGCTGCTAATTTAACAGGTATTTAATACATTCCTTTTGAAGAAAGTCCCTCTGGATTCTGGTTGCAACATGCTGCCACAACTATCTTACAAATTCAGTTATTTTCTACTTGATCTGCTTTGATTCCTCAGCAGTGTCCATCAGAGCTGACCATTCTCTTTCTTGAAAGGTGGACTTAGCTTCCTTACACGATGCCCTTCTGATTTATCCTCTGTCTCTCTGGTTACTTCTTAGTCAGCTGCAGAGGTTACTCTTTTATGAAATCATTAAACATTCCTCCTCTGAGGTGTCTTTTCTCTGGAGCCCTTTTCCTATCTTACTCTTTGCAGGTTTATCAATCTGTGCTTTATATAATCCCATTTTAATAGAGGTAGAAAAGTAAATTCATTCTGTTTAATGAATGGAAGAACATATTTTAACGAGCATAGTTCCCATAGTAATATTGAACAAAGAGGGAAACACGAAGAGCAAACCACTGGATGATTTTTGGAAAAAAAAAAATCTTAAGCAGATTTATAGCATTTAAAGGACATTTCCTGAATAAGTTTTATAAAGCTAAGGTTATGTGGAGGGCAGGGAAACTTAAGGGTTATTTTGTCCTGTAAAATATAACACAGTGATTTTCATGTAGTGAATATAAAATCATCTGTGTTTGTATGATATGCCTTTAATCCACTAAAGACAGTACTGTGCATTTACCAGTACAAAAGTTGTAACAGCTTCCCTCAGGCAAAAGTGCTTAAGTGTCTGATAATGTCTAGTGACTTGCTTAAAAGAGGATAAAACAACACACCCTCAGGCAGGCAAGAGGATTTAGATAGAGCCAATTTAGGAAACATAATGCTTTAGCAAATTCAGAAATTAATCCAGATTAAGACATTTTGCTTTTAGGATCTATTTCAAAAGACCAATTCTACAACTCTAAGTTAGAAGTGAGAGCAGGGGAGGGAGTGAAAACATATATGCTATAAATGTCCTCATATGTATAAAAGTATACCATCAAAACGTATAGAGCAAAATCATCAACATGAATTATCTCAAAATGATAGAAATATAGCTTCACTTTAAATGAATAAATCCATTGGGAATGGGGAAGATTTAATTTACACTAATATAAAGATTCTAGAAATGTAGATAATACATCTGCACATGTCTTTTGCATTATACAATTTAGAGAAAACTGTTCAAGGAGTTATTTAATCTGTATGTTTCATCCATAAAACTGACACATTTTGTCTATGTGCATGAAGTAAATTATGGATCAAAGGTACCAGGTCTCTAAAGCAAACTTAAGAATTTAATTGAAATTTTATTACTACATATACCTATCCTATTCTATCCAGGTGAAACTAGAAGTGATCTTTTCATAGTCCAAATTGCATCCTCAGAGCTGAACTTTCACGTCTGAGCTCAATAAAATCCTAAAGACAAAGCCGTAAGATTATATAAGTGAGGCACATTAAATCAAGTTATCCCATGCATAAAAGCCTACCACTCTGCATGAGAAAGGGTCCATTTCAATCACTGCTATACCTGAAATTTATTCTGTTCATGTAACATGGACACATGGTGTCTACAGTTAGCAATTTCTTGGTAACTCACTGTTGGGCTTGTTTAAAATACTTCTAGTGACAATGATCTTCATTTCCTAATAAGTATTTCTTTGTGACTTTCATGACCAACTTAAAAATTCATTGAAAATCGTAACATGACCGTACCTTGCTTCCATTTTCTCTCGCTTCTCGTTCCATCTTGAGGTCGGAAATTAGAAGGTTCTTATATTTGTTTTTTCCATTAGTGCTATGGTCATCTATTCTGTATTCCGAAGTCAGCTGTGCTGAGAGGGGACTGTCGCTCAGGTTCAGTGGTTGCTCGTCCTGTTCCAGCCCAGCTTTGCCATCACAGTTGGGGTCACCCATCTCCCTGCTGTGTGTTCCCCCTGAAGCAATTGAACTGTGCCCCAGAGTCTCATTGCCATTGAAGCTCTCTGTGGCAGAATCATCTGTTGGAAAGAAAAAAAATATATTTTGATTTCAATTGATATGCTGATAAGTTTCTACTTCAACAAACATTTATTGAGCTCCTATTCTGGGCTTGGCATGGTACTAACCAATTTTACATATAATGTGCAGTTTATCCTTAGCAACAAACTTGTGAAGTAGTCTGTATCATTTTTAACCTAGAATGCATATGTAGGCACAAGAAGTGAAGTATAAAATAAATAGAAGATAAAATAATCTGAAAACAAAATAAACCATTCAATTGCAAATGCAATCTCAAAGAAAAGTAAATTTTAAAAAAATGTCAATTATTTTGCAAGTAGTTTTTGTTTTTTTTCAGTGAGACTATCCAGATTCAGTGAAAACTCTCTAATGAGAGCATTGCCCACCCTGTTAGTGGGTTATATACTAGTACAAGATTTATGGGTGTTTAATATGCATCTGAAACATCAAAAGTACTCAGAAACTTTGCTCAGCCATTATAAGGGCTTTAAAGCCTAAGGGGTTTAATCACTGCTGGCATCTCTCTGCAGATAAAAAGACACTGAAATCAGTGTTGCTTATATCAATAATACAAAATGTTAGAAATGATACAGATTATCAAAAATAGAAATTTGGCTTAATATCTGTTGGAACATTTAGAATATTATGGAATTAGTCAATATCCCATTTTAATATGCAGGAAAATGTGGGTCAAGAGGCACTAAATGGAAAAAGCTAGTTACAGAAAGATGTGGTCAATATGACCCCAATTTTGTGAAAAGAAAACAAATACAAGAACAAAAAGACTGAGAAGTTGTAGTCTAAAATGTTAATATTGATATTGTCTTCACAGTATGGCACTGGATTTTCTAACATATTCCCTATTATCTACTCTATATAGAATTCATAATGTACCATAAAGTATACCACTTATAACATATAATACATAATTTTCTAATAACAAAAATGGAATAATTCTAGAAGAAACAGGGAAGGAGAAGAAGCAGAACTAAGAAAACTTTTCTGGCTTTAAAATACAGAAGAAAATTGGTTAGAAGGAAATAATATCAATGTATTGAGAGCAAAAAAAAAATAATAAAGTTTACCTAAAGAATAAAATTCTGTTTCTCTTAATTTCTTCTTCATATTCATAGTAAGAATTTGCTATTCATTTTAAAGGATTATGACTGAGAAAGTTATTAAACTGCTTCCTTTAGGGCAGAGTCGCTGATGAAGCCATGTAAATATCTGTGACTTTTTGTGAATTTTTTGTTTGATTTCCAATATTCTCAAGTTTGCTTTCCTTTTGTAGAGTACAATGAAATATTTGTCATCTTCTAATCAATTGAAATCATGGAAATAATGTTTACATTCTGAAGGAGTGGTATAACTCACCTGTTAGTTTATTTATTCAACAAACCTTTACTGAGTGCCTGTTTTAGGCCAAAAGCGGGTAAAATATTTGGCCAATAGAGAATCTGGTGCTTCAAAGAGTTCACAGATAATTTAGTAACAGAAAAATAAAGATGAAGCTAAAATACAGAGCAAAAAAAGGAACAAGGGATCCAGAACAAGGGATCAAGATATCCAGAAGGTTTTCTAAAGAAGGTGGCATTGGAGTTGAATTCCAAAGCTTGAATCAGGTGAAGAAATTGGGGAAGAGCCTTCCCCACCTAGAAATCGTCAGGTGCAGTCACAGAGGAAAGAATATGCGGTCCATGAGAAATAAGAGTACAGAGCTGAGTACCAAAGAGGCACTGATGAAAGGGAAACATAAAAAGGGAGGAAAAGAAGTGTTTTGTGCATCAAAGAACTTGGATTTTATCTTGAGAGCAAACAGAAGTAATTTTAATTAACTGTAGAAAGTGATGTGAAAAAAAATGTTTTAAAGAGATAACTGCCTTTGATGAGGAGAATGGTATGAAGGCAACAATCTGGAAGCTGGGGGGACCCTTAGGAGATCTAGAAGTCATCTAAGTCAGCTTGTTGAAAGCTCAACAAACTCTAAGTAAAATAGCAGCAGTGCAGAGTAAGGGGGGGTGACTAAAAATATTTTAGAATAGAAAAGATATGTAAAACAAACATATAGTTATCAAAGGTGAAACACTGGAGGGAGGGATAAATCAGGAGCTCAGGATTAACATACATACACTACTATATATATGAATAGATAACCAACAAGGTCCTACTATACAGCAAAGGGGAACTCTACTCAATCTTCTGTAATAACCTAAATGGGAAAAATATCTGAAAAAATGAACATATGTGTATGTATAACTGAATTACTCTGCTGTATACCTGAAACTAATGCATACTTGAAAATCAACTGTATTTCAGTAAAAATTAAAAAAAAAAAGTAGTAAGACTGGTAATGGTTGGATACAGGGCTAGGAAAAAGTCTAGGTTTCTCACTCTAGTAAAAAATAAAAACAAAGGACATTTTAATTTTCAACAAAATAGTATTTTTTAAGCAATTCTCTGAACATATTTTGCGAGAAAATGAAAATGAATTTGCAAGACAAGAAATTACTCTGTTTCTGTACCCATTCAAAAAAGACCTCATTTGGTGAAAAAACAAAAGAATTTAGGAAACTGGCCATAAGTAATATGTATAGTGTTTTCCACAATTATTAATTTGAGAAATCAATAACATTCTTTTCACAATGAACTATCCAATGTTTGAGAAAGAAAATTAGGATATAACTTATGTAAGTAATTTGGAATTTTAACAATGTCTTCTATGCTAAGTCTTATGGTTATGCTAAAGTACAAAAAGTTATTTCTATTTATTTATTTCTAAGATATCCAAAGAAAAGTATAATGGACTGATTCAAGTCCAATTATTTAATTCATGAAGAAAATTGTGATTTTACATTTGTGTACTTGAATCCCTTCAAAAATAATATTTTATGTAAGAAAATTTTATCATTGCATTAAAAAATATAACCTCAAAGATATTTTTAAAAACTAAATCTATATTTGCATAGAATAAATCCAATATCAATTATAGTCAAACATGCTATATCTGTAATTTTAACCTGATATCATCATACATATTAATAAAAATATATCATTTATTCATTTTTCAGATAAGAGAAGCGTTAGCATTTATCAAGAGACTCTTTAATAAATGTCATGTATATATAATTTCGGTACAAAGCATAAACAATAAAAAAAGAAAATATTTTTAGAGAGAGTGGTTCACTCCAGATGTTACCAAGGTAACTAAATTCAACAGCTTTACATATTTCAGTTCCTCAGTAAATCATATGTTTCATGAAGGACAAATTATTTACTAATTTGTATCAAATACATATTCACATATTTTATCTTGTAAATGGTAAAAGAATCGATTTCACATGCCACTGTTTCAAAAATCAAAATTTAAAACAAAGTTTTTGATGTCTATATTAGAAAAATTTGATACAAAAAGTGAACAGACATTAAACTGAGGACTCATTAACCATTTTTTATTACCTACTTTCATAAAACCACATTCATCATTTTCATTCTCTCTTCCTTAAAGATAATTTTTTCAAAATTATAGACCATAAATCTGAGACTCCTGTTAATCGTAACAATTCACATCAGATTACTGCTTTTCAGGGGAAACCTGCTTTCTTACCCAGCAGAATTTGCTCCATCCTGAGTGGCTGCAGGCGTGTGGGTACCAGGCTGCTAGACACAGAGTGTAAGCTTTAGATCTGTAGTTATGATCATTACGTTCACAGGCCCAGAATGATGGTGCTCTTCTCAATTTCAGTGTGGGTACCATAGCACTGGAACCAAAAACTGTATTTGAGTCCCAAGGAAAAACAGCACCTGGAGCTTTGGAAATTAAGAGTGCCCAGGGTGCCTAGCAACAAAGGAGAATGTGGAATATGATGACAGGTAGTGTGGAATCCAGTGATATCAGAAGGGCAGTTGGATATTTGAGTTGCATTTGCACTGAGGTGGGATGGATTTAGTATCGTGAAAGGGGCTGTCCACTTGAGCTTGGCTGCGGCTCTCGTCTATAACACTAACATGGATAGCAGGCTATTTTCTTCTTTTGCCTTCCCCACCCTTCTTTTCTCCACAAGTTAGTACAGATTCTAGAGATATTGTTTAAATTATTTCTAACATCTCCACCAGAATTGTGTGCAAAGTAGGTTCATCAATACCAGTCAATAGTTAGTTTTCCCTATATAAAATGAATTAACCTATAACAGTATGTGTGGTATATGGCTGTGGGTATATTTAAATATATCTATATATACATATATATGTATATCTATCTTTTATATATAAAATATTAATAATATGATATATATATATATGTTTGAAATATCCCAAAGCACCTGACCTACTTTCTTACTCACTTTTAGTAGCTCTTCATTATGGCCTTTAGGCAAAGTGCCTTGGGCAAAATGAATAGGAAAAATATATATCATCCTCATTTTAATTTTAATACTTGGAAATTTAGTCCTAAAATGCAGATCAGATGCTCATAGGGCTCAAAAAAATTTTTAATGTTTGCCTCCAAATGCAATATAGTCTCCTATCTCTAGTCCTCTGACTACATTTTGAAATCAAAACATTCAGACTAAGGGGAAGTTTACTGATGCAGATAAATTCATATGTGTGTTACATATGCATGCATAACTACTACTGAAAGGTTAAAGGACATTGATTCTAAAATGATCAAAGTGATATTGGGAGTAAGAAAATAACAAGGAGATTCAGTTTTCAAGTAAATTAATTCTATAGAAGGGTGTTATTCCAGTCTGGGAGCTCTGATTCAGACCATGTCATTGCAAGGACAGGCTCTAATTACAGGAGCAAGATAGTGAAGTCACCGAAATAAGCTATATGTTCAAAAGGATATCACTAACCTCAGCACAATAATTAAAGAAAACTAATTCAGAGCCACAAATGAGGAGATGATATTCATTTCTCTAACTTTGTTTACAAAGTTTAACTTAACCAAATACCTATTGTGTGTTAGACACTCTTTCTGCAATTGTGAGTCCAGAGAGACTCCATGTAGGATTTGTTCTTAACTTGACTATAACAAAGGAATTACAATGCAAGTCAGAAAACAGCATTTGTCCCACCTAAGTTTCATAGAAGGCACAATGAGTAAACAAGGTTTTCAGAGAGAGAAAAGTTGCTTATATATCATGGAGGATGAGGATGGTATCAGTAACAAAAGGTGCAATCTGAAGGAGGTAAAATACACATAGATACATATTGGTGATGGTGTAGGTTATTCTAGTTCAGAGAGCATATGAGAAAAAGAGATATAGGCAGGAAAGAGCTAGAAGAGGACAGAGAACTGAGTACATTCTACATTTCTACATACTAACACAGGGAACTGTATGTTTCAGCAAGTTGTAGACATTTTATTGTATATTCCTTTTTTGGATCACATAAAATTACTGATGGTTCTCCCAGGGTAGGTACTTGGAGAAGCCAGCTGACTAGGTGAGCTTAGTCTGTTAAATGGAGAAGGCAATGGCACCTCACTCCAGTACTTTTGCCTGGAAAATCCCATGGGTGGAGGAGCCTGCTAGCTGCAGTCCATGGGGTCGCTAAGAGTCGGACACGACCGAGCAACTTCACTTGTACTTCTCACTTTCATGCATTGGAGAAGGAAATGGCAACCCACTCCAGTGTTCTTGCCTGGAGAATCTCAGGGACGGGGGAGCCTGGTGGGCTGCCATCTATGGAGTCGCACAGAGTCGGACACGACTGAAGCGACTTAGTAGCAGCAGTCTGTTAAAAGTCTGTCTCTGCTCCTACCTTAGAGTCACTGTCAATGATCAATAAAACTTTCTCCCATTTCTAAGAGGACCCATTTAAAAAAAAATGGTCATTCATGACTTATCAATGGTTTCTTAATTAGCTAAATAAGTTACTATAAACTATGACTTTCATGCTCACACATTAGCTTGTTTAGGGTTTCTAAAAAACAGACATTTTACAGAAAATGATATGCATTAACATTTTTTATAATCACAATTTGAAAATATCTGATTCATTGTACTGATGAAGTCAACAGTTACTGTGAATACTGTGTTTTACTGATTATATTCACAGCACAATAAAATGCTAAATTTCAGCTAGAGATAAGTGAAAATTATATATGTATGGATATATACGTATACATATATACGTGTGTGTTTGTGTGTGTGTGTATAGTGCTTTATACAAAGTTGATGTCATCTATAAGGTGAGGTCACATACAAGAGAATGCAAGCAATGTTAAGGGTAGCGTGAACAACTGATGAGAAAACAGGGATCTCAGCACGACAACCATAAGGAACTAACCTCTGCCTACTACTTGAACAAACTCTCAATACATTCTTTACCAGATTTTCCAGATTAGAGGTTAGACAGGCTGACCCCTTGATTTTAGCCTTTGTGATAACCTGAGCTTAAAGCCTAGTTGAACTTGCCTCAACTTTTGAGCTACAGAACTGATGAGCTCGTGGCAAATTATTACACAGCAACAGAAAATGAATACAATTACAAACATAAAGGAATGTCTATGGTGGATCAGGATAGGTAATACCACTTAATATTATTCAAGTATACTCAATGATTGGTGTGGATCAGTGTTTCTCAAACTTTAAGTGCTCCAGAATCTCCTGGGTAGATAGTTAACAATACAGATTCACTTGGGCACTAAAAACTTCTAACTCAATAAAAATCAGAAATGCTGGTTTCTTTTATCTTGTTCAGAGGCAAGAGATGAAGAAGCAATTCTCTTACAAGAGTTCTGGGGCCATTAATTAATGTAGACCATCTCCCACAACTAACTGGTTGAATATGGAATTGTGGTGGTAACTGCTAATAACAAGAGAACTGAATATGACTGACAGCCTCCAAATCTGAGCTCAGTAAGATAGAATCTAAGCATATTTTAAAGTCATTTAACAAATCTCTAGGAAATTTTCAGAAAGAGACCAGCCAAATATTCTTTCCCTTATCAAAACTAATCAAAACTTCACAAAAAACCCAGAGCCAGTCGGCTTCACTTTTTAAAAGACTCCTAAAAGGATATGTCTTTTTCCCGAAGAGCTTACATCAATATGTATTGAATAACCAAAGATGTTATTTTGGGGGAAAAGATCACTTTGATTACTTTAACAAACTCTTAGGCAAGAAGGGCTTCACCAAGGTCAAGAGTACAATTGCAAAATCAAGAAACTTTATTCTGCCCATAAACCAGAGCTGTGTACCAACTACATGTTCACATGTGCTCAAATTATTGTTCGATTTTGCTTACATAGTAGGCAAAGAGTATTATCCAGGAAAGACTGTCAAATTCTTCCAGTTTTGTTCCCAGAGTCCCTCGTGTTCTCTTCCCTGTCCTCATGGCAACTCCTCAAGCTATCTGTGTGCAAACGGGCTTTCCAAGTCATTTTACTGAGAAATAGATTGACAGATTGATTATCCCTTGACTGAAATTCCCCCACAGGAAAATGCTACTTCAGCTAGTCACTTGTAATTGAAACCTTTTATCTCTAATTGTAGAATGAAAGGCTTTTCTCTTGGTATTTTTAGCCATTAGCAAGCAGGTGAAGAAGTGTATTGTTGTTTTGAAAGTGTGTGTAGAGGAAGAAATCCTAAAATTATCTAGACCTAATTCATTCCCAAGTTCTCAGAGTAACTTGGAGGCAAATGATTAGAGTGTCTGATCTGTGATGTTTTCTTTTAATCCTGCTGCTCTCAAAAACGTCCCTCTCCCTCCTGTAGTGGGTGAACCAGGACCACTCACTGCTGAAGCAGAAGCTTTCGTGCCCAACCTGCTGAAATTCCAAGAAACTTGAGCCATCCAGCACTTTGGGGACTTGATAACAAATCCTATATTAAGAATTCTGAAAGGGTCCCCACACACTCCTTTCTCTTCTACATGGGTCACTTACTGGTTTGCTCTCAAGTCCATCTTCCTCTTTTCTTTGCAAACCATTTCCCAGATTTCCTTGACCTTGTTTTATGACTGGTTTAAACAATGAGAAGTATTGGCAGTGACAGGAGGGGAGAAGAAAATGCCTAAGTATCCCTATTCCCCCCATCCACACACAGTTCCCCCCTGATTTAGGAGAACTCTCAGTTTCCAACTTTGTTAAAGGGTGGGGTGGGGGGGTCTTCTCCACATCCCAGCTCCCACCAGGAAGCATTTTCCTGCCAGAAAGCATCCTATGCATGTCTGTTTACCAGCAGGTAGCCCTGGCTTTTGGCCTCTAGTAATGCTATCTCCTCCCCAGCTTTTCCACTTCTAGCTTCAGCAGAGGCTTCCTTCTATAACTAATTCCTACATGCTTTACACATTGTGAAGAATGCCTTATTTTTCATTTTTTCTAATGAATGCCATGGAATGAACAACATTTTCCAGATTGAATCACAACGAATAAAATTCACTTTATTTTGGCCTCAGGACTTCTGTTTTGTAGCACATGTGATGTTTTTATAGTCAATATCTTGTGACTTTTTTCCTTCATAGTGTCAATTCACTATTTGATATCCAAGAGATTTTCACTAAGCGTTATTTCTACCTCTGGAGTTGAAATCCATCATTATCTGTAACAGTCATATTTATGAATTTTTTTTGGCTATCTTGAAGGACTCAAGGTCATTTAGCATTTATTGGCAATTATAAAGCATTATTATTTAGACACTTGTCAAGATATTGGCATCTTTCTAATAAAGGCTAAATTATTTTGATTGATTTAGACAAAAGGATTCATCTGAGTAATGCCAGTTGCTTTGACTCATTAAACATCTTAATTACACAAATCATTTTGGTAGTTATTTCCTTTACAATATTTAAAACAGACCTGGGCACAAAATAAGACTATCAGTTTTCCTGTTTTCTGGAGTCAATAAAGAATTTAATTGCTCAAGTCACTTTGACAATGACAAACATAGGATTAGATACTGACTTAATTCTAGACCAAATTTCTATTTAAATTGTACTGCTACATCTCAGCAGGAAACACATGTTCAGGTATTGTGAGGAGAAAAGCCTGAAAAAGACAGGTGGTTTGCTGTGGGAGAAAGAAAGGAGCTAACTTTCAATTTAGCATGCTCTTAGAGACACTACTAAATTGAAGGGTGTATTCGGAGTTGCCCATTTTGCAATAACATCAGGAATCACAGTGAACAGCCTGTTACTGCCTTCTCCTCACTTAACAAAAGCCTTCTGCCTACCCTTCTTGTAATCAGCATAAACTGAACAGCCATGATGTTTTTATAAATGCAGATGAACTTTCAGTCTCACTATGATTATAAGAGTACAGGCTGACCAATGACATGATATTTATAACCAAAGACAATTCTGTTTAACATTCAGGGCTGAATGATATCAAATGATACTATTTTAGAAAACTTACTGAAATTTTGAATAAGCAGGAAAAATCAAAGAATTTATAATTACAAGAGAGAAAAGAAAACCAACATTAACATAGTTAAAGGATATAGAAAATTAAAGTCCTCTTGTTGAAGAAGAACAGTAATAGATTTGTCAACTTTTTATTTAAAGAGTGATTTCATTTCACCACAAGGAAACTGAAATTTGTAACTATGTGTGGTGATGGATATTAACTAGATTTACTGGTTAGCATTTCATAACCTGTACACCTATTAAATTGTTATATTGTACATCTGACACTAATATAAAGTTGTATGTCAAAAATAACACGATTAAAAAAAATAAAGGAGTTGCCCTCAGACCACAGTTAAGATCCATGCAAATCACCATGAAGCCACGGGCCTTGCAGCCACCTCCGCAGGGTAAAGCTCTGATACCATTTGTTTTCCCACCATCACCCTGGATCACTGTGAGTCTGGGTGAAGGGCAGACAAGGGCCAGTGGTCACACTCATGGGAAAGGGTATGAAACTGGATGTCATGAATGGCTTCACTGTTATAAATTAGTATTCAGTAAGTGCATAAGGTGTGCATACTCTGTTTTTACTGTGAATAAAAACTAAGGAAACAAGGAGAAGGGGAGAAAGACCTACCAACCCAACTCTAAAATAAACTTCTCTGTAAAAATAGCAGCCACTGTGCCTGCAATGTAGAGAATAAACTGTAAGTCAGAGATATTCATCGGAGAAGGCAATGGCACCCCACTCCAGTACTCTTGCCTGGAAAATCCCATGGATGGAGGAGCCTGGAAGGCTGCAGTCCATGGGGTCGCTGGGGGTTGGACACAACTGAGTGACTTCACTTTCACTTTTCACTTTCATGAATTGGAGAAGGAAATGGCAACCCACTCCAGTGTTCTTGTCTGGAGAATCCCAGGGATGGGGGAGCCTGATGAGCTGCCATCTACGGGGTCACAGAGAGTCAGACATGACTGAAGTGACTTAGCAGCAGCAGCAGAGACATTTATAATAAAATGTTCTACTTTCATAATGGCAGAATCCTAGAGTGTTCATCAAGAGTTCACAATGTATTCAGACTTATCACCACCCAAGTGGCACTAATGGCAAAGAGCCTGTCTGCCAATGCAGGAGACGTAAGAGACATGGGTTCAATCCCTGGGTTGGGAAGATTCCCTGGAGGAGGGCACAGAAACCCACTCCATTATTCTCGCCTGGAGAATCCCATGGACAGAGGAGCCTGGTGGGCTACAGTGAAAAGGGTCTCACAGAGTCAGAAGCACCTGAAGCAACTTAGCACACATGCATGGGGATAAAATGGTGAGACATTTTCAACAACAGACATAGCACTTGCTTTGGTTGCATTAACTCAGTAACTTAACAAATAGTTAAGATAGAAGAGTCATTTCCACATTGTGCATTTCTATTTCACACTCAAACTCACTATATTTGAATCAGTTTAAAGCCTTAATTTTGTTAATCCTGAATTAAATAACAAAAGGTTAGTTTGAGCACTGGTTTGAGAGAAAAGGAGGCTACGGTCAAGAGGACCATGAAAGCACTGAAAATATTGAATTTGAAACCAAGCAAACTCTTTTAAGTCATAGATGGTTGAGGGACTGACTCTAATGGAGCAGGCTGGGCAACGTGAGGGCAGCCATCATATCCTAAATTCTCCTCTAAAGTACAGGCTCTTCCAGACCCATCCCTACCAACACCCACAGAACAATGTTTGAAACAAGGTCAACTTGTTTTAAAAAATGGTTGGAAGATCACAAAAGTCACGCTTTCTGTCTGCGGTGGAGCCTAACGGATTCATTTCTCAAGCAAAAGCTGGAACCAGCATTCTAAACCAATCTCTCCAGGAACCAATGACCAGCCAGGGTCGTGTTCACTTTCTCTGCTGAGGTTAATTGCTTTATTTTGGAAGACATTGTCCATATCAGGAAAAAAAGATAATTTTCATAACTGACCTAATTTATTCTTTATAGAGACCCAGTGAATCAAAGCTGATAGGCATTATCTGCCCTGTTTTACCAACATAAAAATAGTTGAGTCTTGACAATATCCCGTGCTTCTCAGTTAGCAGAGCTAATGAATGACAAAGCTGATACTTAATGGCAGATGTCACATCCAGCCCTTGTAAACCAGTGTGCTCTCCTAGTTCTCATGCAGGGCAGGCTTTAGAGAGGGTTTGAGTATGAGGTTGGTAGAACATAAAGCAAATTAAAAAGGAAGCCTTTAGTTTCCTTCCTCAGTGATCACTGCAAAGAAATAGAGGAAAACGACAGAATGGGAAAGACTAGAGATCTCTTCAAGAAAATTAGAGATACCAAGGGAACATTTCATGCAAAGATGGGCTCAGTAAAGGACAGAAATGGTATGGACCTAACAGAAGCAGAAGATATTAAGAAGAGGTGACAAGAAAACACAGAAATATACAAAAAAGATCTTCATAACTGAGATAATCACGATGGTGTGATCACTCACCTAGAGCCAAACATCATGGAATGTGAAGTCAGGTGGGCCTTAGAAAGCATCACGACAAACAAAGATAGTGAGGGGATGGAATTCCACTTGAACTATTTCAAATCCTCAAAGAAGATGCCGTGAACGTGCTGCACTCAATATGCCAGCAAATTTGGAAAACTCAGCAGTGGCCACAGGACTGGAAAAGGTCAGTTTTCATTCCAATGCCAAAGAATGCTCGAACTACCGCACAATTGCACTCATCTCACACACTAGTAAAGTAATGCTCAAAATCCTCCAAGCCAGACTTCAGCAATATGTGAACCACGAACTTCCAGATGTTCAAGTTGATTTTAGAAAAACCAGAGGAACCAGAGATCAAATTGCCAACATCCGCTGGATCATGGAAAAAGCTAAAGAGTTCCAGAAAAACATCTATTTCTGCTTTATTGACTATGCCAAAGCCTTTGACTGTGTGGATCACAATAAACTGTGGAAAATTCTGAAAGAGATGGGAATACCAGACCACTTGACCTGCCTCTTGAGAAACCTATATACAGATCAGGAAGCAACAGTTCAAACTGGACATGGAACAACAGACTGGTTCCAAATAGGAAAAGGAGTACGTCAAGGCTGTATATTGTCACCCTGCTTATTTAACTTCTATGCAGAGTACATCATGAGAAACACTGGGCTGGAAGAAGCACAAGCTGGAATCAAGATTGCTGGGAGAAATATCAATAACCTCAGATATGCAGATGACACCACCCTTATGGCAGAAAGTGAAGAACTAAAGAGCCTCTTGATGAAAGTGAAAGAGGAGAGTGAAAAAGTTGGCTTAAAGCTCAACATTCAGAAAACTAAGATCACGGCATCCAGTCTCATCACTTTATGGCAAATAGATGGGAAAACAGCAGAAACAGTGGCTGACTTTATTTTTCTGGGCTCTAAAAATCACTGCAGATGGTGACTGCAGCCATGAAATTAAAAGACACTTGCTCCTTGGAAGAAAAATTATGACCAATTTAGGCAGTATATTGAAAAGCAGAGACATTACT